>JADBJO010005582.1:30000-52500 GCA_016801955.1 Conus betulinus
TTCCTCTTCAATCATTCTGTGGTCTTCAAGAGCCATAACAATGGGCAACAATTAAGTTTCCTTAAGATGATCGATGAGTTTTAGATATCACTCAAAATCATCTCCATCGGTGAACGTCATGACAAGACAGCTGCTTTACACAAGACTAAAATCAGCCCGTATTAATACACGCACTCTTAACCTCACAGCCCAAATACCTTGTCCACCTTGAAAAGTGACCGATAGGTCTCCATGGTCAACTGTACAGACACGACCGTTTTCTTTTCTCTGCTGCTGAAATTCTGGAATATTTAGCCTGACTCCAGTACCAGCAGCTGACAGAAGGTTCTTTGTGTTGGCCATCAACGTGCTTCATAGGACCGTTAGCGGAGGAGTCCATGCCTGGGGAAGAAATGGTGGGACGTGCCCTGCAGTGGGAGAGGAATGACGCAGCATCCTCATTAACCCGTTTTCACAGTGCGGGGGATGTTCTGGGACAATAAGATGTTTTCTATTTTTTTTTGCTTTTTGTTTCTTTGTATCTTTGTTTTTCATTGTTCGTTTATTCATTTATTTTTACTTTTCTAAAGTTTCACTTTTTTTTCCTGCCTTTGTTTCTCTATCGTTTCACGTGTTTGTGTGTGTGTGTGTGTGTGTGTGTGTGTGTGTGTGTGTGTGTGTGTGTGTGTGTGTGTGCGTGCTGTGCGTGCGTGCGTGCGTGCGTGCGTGCGTGTGTGTGTGTGTGTGTGTGTGTGTGTGTGTGTGTGTGTGTGTGTGTGTGTGTGTGTGTGTGTGTGTGTGTGTGCAAATGAGTCTTCAGTGTCCTGATACTTCGTTCTTACACTTAGCAAATGAGCAGTCTGAGAGAGAGAGAGAGAGAGAGAGAGAGAGAGAGAGAGAGAGAGAGAGAGAGAGAGAGAGAGAGAGAGAGCAGCAAATGAGCAGTCTGGAGAGAGAGAGAGAGAGAGAGAGAGAGAGAGAGAGAGAGAGAGAGAGAGAGCAGCAAATGAGCAGTCTGGAGAGAGAGAGAGAGAGAGAGAGAGAGAGAGAGAGAGAGAGAGGAAAGGATTCATTCCATTTGACGTGAGCAGCAGAGATATTTTCACACCTGACGCGCCTGAAGTCAGCTCATAGTCTGGACATCACACACATCCTGCTGTTGTGTACGAAGGATGGTAACAAGACATAGTCTGGACATCACACACATCCTGCTGTTGTGTAGGAAGGATGGTATTAAAGACATAGTCTGGACATCACACACATCCTGCTGTTCTGTAGGAAGGATGGTAACAAGACATAGTCTGGACATCACACACATCCTGCTGTTGTGTAGGAAGGATGGTATTAAACATAGTCTGGACACACACACATCCTGCTGTTGTGTAGGAAGGATGGTAACAAGAACATAGTCCGGACATCACACATAGCCTGCTGTTGTGTAGGAAGGATGGTAACAAGACATAGTCCGGACATCACACATAGCCTGCTGTTGTGTAGGAAGGATGGTAACAAGACATAGTCTGGACATCACACATAGCCTGCTGTTGTGTAGGAAGGATGGTAACAAGACATAGTCCGGACATCACACATAGCCTACTGTTGTGTAGGAAGGATGGTAACAAGACATAGTCCGGACATCACACATAGCCTGCTGTTGTGTAGGAAGGATGGTATTAAGACACAGTCCGGACATCACACATAGCCTGCTGTTGTGTAGGAAGGATGGTAGTAAGATTCTCTCCGTTAGTTTTTTTGGGCGCTATCTTCCGAAAGTTGCTGCTTCAGAGAGAATCTTTTTTTTCCTCTTTACCAGAACCTGATGTCAGTTTTTACGTGCCATGTGGCCGATCAATAGACGAAATGGGGATGGAGTCTTCCTGTTTAGTAGCTCCCCTTTTTTGAAGTCTTGTCGGCCATTGCCATGCAATCGATGACCATCTGCGATGGAAACCTTTGGAAACGTAGGGAAGAAGCGTCTCTTGAAGCCAATTTGATAATAAAGGTTTTTCTTCCAAGGAAAACCGGATCACCTTGACAGGATCAATCAATATTTTGCACGATTTAAAAGATGAAGGAGGCTTGGTGAATAGGGTGCCTCTGTGGTAGAAACAGTTTTCAGATATTTGTATTCAACAGCTGTCAGTGCTGATGTTAATTTAGATAGGAACACTGCAATTCCTTTGCTTTTTTCTTTCCTTTTTTTTTTTTTTTTCCCGGGGGTGGGTGGGGGTGGGCGGGTTGGAGTGGTGGTTGTGAATATAACCTGCCAACCCTTCTTTATTTCGTGTTGTCACCATGCTCTGGAAGAGGAAGCTTCATCTGTGTGAAGATGCAAGAATTTTCCCGGGGGTGGGGCGAGCGACTAATGAGGAGCGAACCTGAGGGATGTCGTAAATACCGTCAATGCCTCCCAATCATCTGCCCCTGCCGCCGCCCGACCCTTCACCCCACCCCCCCCCCCCCCCCCACATATGCACAAACACAACACACACACACACACACACACACACACACACACACACACACACACACACACACACAAACACACTCTCTCTCCCCTCTCTCTCTCTCTCTCTCTCTCTCTCTCTCTCTCTCTCTCTCTCTCTCTCTCTCTCTCCTTCAGCAATGGCATTATGTCACGGCAGTCAAGTCCATGAATGGCGCGAGTTAGCTGGCGATTCCTGGCACATGCATGCCCCGATAGTGATGGGGGGGGGGGGGGGGGGGGGGGGGGGGGGGGGGTGGAGGGTTGTCTTCGACCTGTCACACACATTGAGGAAGTTGCATGCCTGCCTTGATGTCTTGTCTTTGGGGGTAATAATGTTTCCTTTGGCCTCTTTTCTTGGCATTCGTGACGCTTGTTTTTTATCTTCCTTCCTTTCTTTCCTGTTCCTTACAATCACTCTATTCTCTCCCACCATTCCGTCATTAGTCCGGTCCACTGAATTCTGAGAAAATTATTTTCATTTTAAGATGTTTGAAGAGTGTGAAGGTAAAACGGCAATGGCTTGGAGATCTGTTTTAATTGCGGACGCCATGACAATGACTGGTGAAGATTTCCATTTCCTGCCGGCCATTTTCCAGGAAGTCATGGCGGAAGGAAAATTATGGGATGGACCGTAAATTGGGAGATGGATTCTGCAACATGCTGATCTTTAAACTGCTACCGCTCTAGTGGTATGTGTGAATGTTAAGATAGATTTTCTAGTTTTCATTCTGCTACCATTTGGCGACCTGAACCTTTTTTTTTTTCTTGATGTTGTTGAAGATCCTTTTCTTACATTTCTTAATTACATGAAATGTTTTCCTCTTCAATCATTCTGTGGTCTTGAAGAGCCGTAACAACTGGCGACAATTATCATCCCTAAGAGGATCAATAACTTTTAGAAATCAGTCAAGGTTATGTCGATCTGTGGACCCCATAAAAAGATGTCTGCTTTACATGATGACATAAATACACTGCCTCTAACCTCATAACCCAAAATCCCTTGTCCATCACAAGCTTTCATGATTGCTTTGAAAAGTGATGGAGAGCTCTCCGTGATAAACTGAACAGAGACAGGCATTTTCCTGCTGCTGAAGAACTGGACTCTGTCGCTGGTCTCCAGTAACAGCAACTGATCGCAGGTTCTCTCTGCTCACCATCCACGTGTGCTTCCTAGGACCGTTACTTAAAGAGTCGGTGGGAGGGGCAGTAATTGTTGGGATGTGCCGTAAAACGGGGGAGGACTGCTGCGGCATGCTGATTAATCCGTCCTCGCCGTTCTGGTGATGAGCTTAGACAATAAGACATGTGTTCTATTGTCTCTTAGCTATAGTTTTGCTAGTCCCCCCTCCCCCCCCCCCCCCCCCCCCCCCCCCCCCCCCCCCCACCCACTTCCCGGTTTGCTTCTTTGTACTGTTCGTTTTCTTTCTATCTATCTATCTATCTATTTGCTTTGTCATTGACTTACTTTGCTTTGTTTACACTTTTCTTCTTCTTTTTCTATCTATTTTGTTTCTCCAGTGTGTGTGTGAGTGTGTGTGTGTGTGTGTGTGTGTGTGTGTGTGTGTGTGTGTGTGTGTGTGTGTGTGTGCGTGCGCGCGCTTCTGGTGCATTTTTAAGTGTTTACTCGGTGGTTGTGTTTTGGAGGGGGCGGGGAAGGGGGGCTATTTGTTTTGTTTGCTTGTTCGTGTGCTTTCTCCGTTCGTTTTCGTTTTGCTTTGTTTTGTTTTTGTTTTTGCGCATGGACACGCACAAGCTGGGTCAGAATTTCACAGCATATGCATATCTCAAGGGATATCTAAGCAGAAGCGGTTTTTTTTTTCATCAGAAACACACACACACACGCGCGCGCGCGCGCGCGCGCACACACACACACACACACACATATACACACACACACACACGCACGCACGCAAGCACACACACACACACACACACACACACACACACACACACACACACACACACACACACACACACACACACATATACATACATTTCGTTTCAATTCATATGGTATCTGAACCTATCTGAACCTGAGAATAATATTTCAAAAGATCACGTAAATGTCACGGATTTCGTGAGAGTACTAAACACTGAAAACATATTCTCGAAGAATGATGTAAATACATGTAATCATCAGTTTCCTTTCTAATATTTAAAACTAGATACCAGTGTTTCAGGAGGATCGTGTGATGTATACGGATTTCATCACATCTGTGTACGAGGGGCGACTTGAACACGGCGCAGACATCAGCATTCTGAAGAATTCTGTAAATAGTCGTCTTCAAAGAATGGCACTGGAGTGACGTATGGGGCCGCGTGCCGATTGTTTGTTTTCGCCCTTCTGGGATTCCCTTCATTTGATGCCATGGCATGCTTTCCATTTGTTTCTCATTCAGCAGAATGCTTGCTGACCCATCTTGTTTCTCTTGACGTTTTTCTTTCTCTATTTCATGTTTGTTTTAAACCTCTCCTCTCCTTCCCTCCTGTACATCTAAACATCCATCGACGCTGTTTACACAGTTTTTTTTTTTTTTTTTTTTTTTTTTCAGATGATCAATGAGTATGAAGTTGAACAAGGCAATGCAGTGAAGATCTGTTTTGGTGCGTCCATGGAAACGTAATAGTGTTAAGGAAGTTTAAGCTTGCTCTTGCCTTAGTAAGAATGTGGTCAATATAGATATTCCAAATTAACTCAGATGTGAAGAAAATTACCGAGAATTCCACAACTTGTGGATGCATTTTTATTATATTCTCCATATGTTCTAAAAGTTGACAGATTGTTTGAAATTACCACCCGAATGAAATAAGATTATACTGGTTTCGTCTGTCGGCAACAATAGCCCATTTTTAAGTCTATCATTAACCAGATGATCAAGATCAGTTTGATGTAGCCAACATGTATGGTTTTGATCTCTTCGTGGTGCAAAACTTTTCGAAGCGACATTCATCCATATGCAGAGATCGTTAGCATATTGTGCCAAAACAGCTTCATAGGAAAGTGCTTTCTGAGACTATCAGTTAATAAATAACAAAAGGGCTGATATTGTTTTCTGAAGGATACCCGTTTCAAGATTTCTTTTAGCAAAGAAGCTATTTTCTGGCTTCCACAGTTCTGTTAATTCAAAGGGATTGTCAATAGTTGCATACAATTCCAGACTAACCAAGTGATTTTAACTGTGTACAACACGTGTAAATGCCTAAAACTGATCATACGCATTCTTGACATCAAAGAAGATAGATAAAAACGCTTTTCCTGCTAGCAAACTGAGGTTTCATTTGTGTAGGTAAGCTAAGTATTCGATCTACCTTTCAAGATTTCTACTAGAATTAACAGGACCTTTTTTATTTATTTTTGACAGAAATGCAGCATTCTATTAAAGACTGTTTTCCTTCCGTTTGCATGAGTGTGAAGTAACAGGTCTGTAATCACTTTTTCACATTCTGGTTTTTTCTTCAAACAAACGAGAAAATCTGTTGTCTTTTCATACATAAATTTTCTTGGTCTCAGACTGGAATAATTATGAAGTTTTGCCATAGCTGGGGTAAACACCACTGTTGCAATACTTTCAAAATGTTTTTTATGTCACAAGATAACGCCGCTCTCTGGAAGATGCTGCCACATTTCATTATAAATTACCTCAGAGCAGGAAGAGTGCTTCTTCTCACTGAGTGATGCAGTTGCAGTTTTTACTTGTTCCAGGGTGTAAAAAACTATTGAATCGTTCTGATAAAAAAGTCCTTACAAATATAATTGCTAGCTTGTATGTGCATGTGCGTGCGCGCGCGCGCGCGCGCGCGCGCGCGTGTGTGTGTGTGTGTGTGTGTGTGTGTAGGCGCGCGCGCGTGTGGGTATGGGTATGTGCGTGCTTGCTCGCGAGCGGTCACATAATGTGTGATGCCCTTATTGCGTGATTCACAGACGATCTTCAAGGCAGCAACTTCTTTGGGTCTTTCTATTTCAGTCTCCTACGCATTCACTCTTGTCACGATGTTCAAAACAAGACCTTCCTTTGTGGCCATCAACAGCAGCAAAAATCGTCTACAGTATAAAGCAGCTAAAGTTGAACTTTTATGGCCACATCAGGGTCTCGCTTCTAACAACTCGTGGCAGCGCGGGGGAAGCCTTTTCTTATTATTGCTCTTGGTGCCGTTATTGTCGTACGTCTTTTCTTGATGGGAAATGTTTACAGGAAAGAAAATCTTAAATTGAAATATTATTATTGTTATTGTTATGTTTACAGGAAAGAAAATTTAAATTGAATTATTATTATTATTATTATTTATTATTATTTACTATTATTATCATTACTACTGCCTATGTTGTTGTTGTTATCGTTCTCGTTAACACATGATGATGATGATGATGATGATGATGATGTTGATAATGATTATCATTATTTCTATTATTGTTGATGTTGTTATTGTTGTTTTCATCATCATCATCATCATCATTATTACTATTATTATCGTTATCATTGTAGTGTTGTTCTTGATAATGCTGCTTTTTAGTTTATTCTGTTGTAATCATTATTAGAATTACCAGCATCATTATTATTAACATTATTGGGTTTTTTTTTTTTCAGATGATTTTAATTTCTATTATTACTACGGTTGTTATCATCAATACTATCGTTGTTTATTATTTCATCATAATGTTTATCATTCTTCTTCTTCTTCTTGTTATTGTTGTCAGTATTATTGTTACTCTTGTTTGTTGTTGTCGACTTCGTAAAGTGATCATGTTTGCTGTAGTTGTAATCCCGTGAGTATCGCAAATGAAATTGCTAGTCTTGTTGTTGTTGCGTTGTTGTTGTTGTTGTTGTTGTTGTTGGTGGTGGTGGTGTGGTGGTGGTGGTGGTGGCGATGCGGTGGTGGTGATGTTGGTGAAGGTGATGGTGGCGTGTTGTTATTGTTGTTATTGCGATTGTTGTTGTTATTGTAGATGACTTGCTGTGCGACAATAAGTACTTTCTAAATCTTGTCGAGATCAAAGCATGCGATCCGCACATTCTCTCCTGCTGTCCTTAATAACCATAACAAACTTGCCAACGACTCCACGCACGCTCACTGCTCTTTATGATGTCAACAAAACCGACAGACTCGGCATGTACGTTCGCATGCATGATGGCACACAGCGCACGAAGGCACACGAACGACAGAACAGTCCTTTCCACCAAGTTGGACGGGTTAGTCGCTTCATCTGTTTTGAGTTTAAAACCCAAGAATTCACACAGCTTCTTTCTGTGGTAACGAAAAGTAGTCGAAACACACACACACACACACACACACACACACACACACACACACACACACACTCACTCACTCACACACACACACACACACACACACACACACACACACACACACACAGAGGTATGAACTGGGATCAACAGAAGTGAAGTGGTGGTCTTGGGTAAAAGGGGGCGCAGAGACAGACATGGTAATGCAGAACTCCAGGAGGAGAAAAGGACACCAATCGATCTTGCAAAGCCTGTAGAGGGGATGCGCAACGTGGGAAGTGCACCCCGAAGATTTCTCATCTGCAATGAAATATGGCGTATAACGCCTCTTGGAACCCGTTTTCATCCTCAGATCTGTATGTGGCCTTCTGCCCTCTAATTGGAGTCTGCTGGAATGGGCGAAGATGAGGGATCCAAACCTGAAGTGTTCTCCGCAGTTGCGCACACGACAGCAGCGGTAGCCAGACTAACACCCATCTGTCTTGACAGGAACACCTCAACCAGTTCCAAGATCAGACCGCTGCGCTCCTTAGTCATTAACCATATTCTCTCATGCCTGCGAGACGTGGACTCTGACAGCTGATCTTGAGAGAAGGATTCAGGCATTAGAGATGCGATGCTTCCCGCAAGATCTTTGGCATTTCGTGTAAAGACCACATGACCAACTTGCAGGTCCAGACCAGAGTAAAGCAAGACATAGGACCAAACGAAGACCTGCTCTCCACGGTGAAAAGAAGGAAAATGAGATGGTATGGTCATGTATCAAGATCAACAGGACTTGCCCAAACCATTCTACAAGGAACAGTGCGAGGAGGCAGAAGGAGAGGAAGACAGAGAAAGAGATGGGAGGACAACATCAGTGCGTGGACTGGCCTCACACTCAGCAACTGCCTGAGAGCGTCTGAGAACCGGAAGGAGTGGAGGAAGCTGGTTGCGAAGTCTTCTGTGGTGCCCCAACGGTCTTCAAGATACTTGGATAGGTGATAGGTGATGGGTAACAGGTGATAGGTGATGGGTAACAGGTGATAGGCTACAGGTGACATGTGACAGGGTGGCAGGTGATAGGTGACAGGTGATAGGCGACAGGTGATAGGCGACAGGTGACATGTGATAGGTGATAGGCGACAGGTGATAGGTGATAGGCGACAGGTGATAGGCGACAGGTGATAGGTGATAGGCGACAGGTGACATGTGACAGGTGATAGGCGACAGGTGATAGGTGACAGGTGATAGGCGACAGGTGACAGGCGACAGGTGACATGTGACAGGTGATAGGCGACAGGTGACAGGTGATAGGCGACAGGTGATAGGCGACAGGTGATAGGTGACAGGTGATAGGCGACAGGTGATAGGTGACAGGTGATAGGCGACAGGTGACATGTGATAGGCGACAGGTGACATGTGATAGGCGACAGGTGACAGGTGATAGGCGACACAGGATAGGCGACAGGTGACATGTGACAGGTGATAGGCGACAGGTGATAGGCGACAGGTGAGGTGATAGGCGACAGGTGATAGGCGACAGGTGATAGGCGACAGGTGACAGGTGATAGGCGACAGTGATAGGTGGAATGGGCGAAATCAGATGACCCTGTGTGGACGACTCTTCCACGGCAAAGCAACAGTGGACCATGTCCTCACTTCATGGAAACCAGGACCACTCACAGCAGGTGCTGGTGGAGGCACAACCAAGTGCTGTGCCAGATCACACAAGTGGCTGGCACTGCCTGGGGAAACACCTCGCCACCAGAGACTCTGGCAGTGACATTCCACACGGCAGGAAGTCACAAATCATGGTCAGGAACAGCTGTGACATCAAAAGCCCTGAAGCATGGTTTTAGTGGATGGGTTGGATGACTGGAAGTGCACAAGAGACCTTTCAGTGTGGGGAAAACCACCAAGAGATGATCAGGAAGAGCAGCTTGCATATACTGCCCCTTCAGTTTTATCTACACAAACGATTCTGAGCAAAATCACTATTCCATATGAAAGCTGAATAGAGAAAGCTCACACATACAAGACAATAATGTTGCAAATCTAGCCAGTCGCTTGTTCAGGCTTGTAAACCAAAGTTTCAAAATAGGTTGGAGCAGAAAGATTGGGAGGACGAGGATCCTGGAGGGGGGAAGGGGGGGGGGGGGGGTTTAGGATCATTTGCCTAGACCTGATAGACAGGCGCATGGTTTCTGGCAAGAAAAGCACAAGACCCCTGAAAGGCGATGGTGAAGGCAGCTGAAAAGAGTTCTGCATGGATCTGGAGGAAGAGGTAGAGAAGCACACTTCATCAGGCTTAAATTCCCAAACTTTACGGCGGGTGTTCGATAGCTATGTAGGTAAGACACACACCGCAAGGCGATTCGGTCAAAAGGCGTCTGAGCATTCGCTAGGCCTGTGTTCGAATCACGGCAGCGCCAGAAATTTTCTGGCATCTGGGAGTTACGCAGCGTTCCAAGCCGGAACACAGACGCAAGAGAGCTTCTCTAAGACCTGCTGATAAGCTGACCTTAGAGTTTCTTCTTACTGAAAACACTGAGTTTTACGTAATGCGTAAATTCTGACACGGAAACGGATATTCTAATTTATTACTTGACATCATAGGATAGTTCAGATTAAACAGAAATCCAAAATGATGTATAGACGTCGAGAGAACAAGGCAAGGTGACAGGAGTTTCTTTTTTTTTTTTTTTTTACCCTCCTCCAAGACGAATGTCAGGCTACTAGCTACCCATCGGAATAGAATGAAACTTGCCTACGCCTGCTGCCACGTAAGTGACTCCTCCTCCCCCTCCCCCTTTAAACCTTCCTCCCTTCCCTTCCCTTCCCCTCCTCTCCCCGTCCCACCTCACCCCACTCCCCGTCTCCTCGAATCCCTCCCCCCCCCCAATCCCCCCCCCCCCCCCTCCCCCTCCCATCCACTGGTTCAAGCAAAACTTGCACCGTTGAAAAGCATTTCTGACATCTGCGTGGGACTTATTTTGACATACCTTCCATGAATTTTATGGCACACTTTTATTTTTTTAGTTCCCCCACCCCCCCCCCCCCTCCTCTCCTCCTCCTCCTCCTCCGCCTTCTACTCTCACCTGTGTTCCCCCTTGTCCACCCCCTTACCCCCAAACACAACACACTTCACACGTGCGAGCGCCAAAGTCGCCAGTTCTCGTGCTTTGATGGAAACTGCCCCCCGGCGGAGCGGTCTGTTAGATCAGCGGGTGCAGACGAAGGTGTGAATGATGGCTGTTGGGCTGCGTGTTGACAGGGCCCCGGAGATGTCCTGACAGCCCGACAGCGCAGATGGCTTCTTGATGGCCTACTTAAATTCGGCATCGATCAAAACGCCCGTTTGTTACGCGTGGACAAGCTTGTGTTAGGAAAGGAGGCTAGCGATCTGAGCTTGGTTTCGTTTTTTATTGTTGTTACTGTTGGTGGTGTTCTTGGTGTCGCTTTTCTTTGTTTTGTTTTTCGATTTGAGAGAGAGAGAGAGAGAGAGTGTGTGTGTGTGTGCATGTGTACGTGCGTGCGAGTGTGCGCTTGTGTGTTAGTGTGTGTGCATGCGCCTGCGTGTGTGATGTGTGTGTGTGTGTGTGTGTGTGTGTGTGTGTGAGTGCGCGCGCGCGCCTGCGTGTGAATTGTGTGTGTGTGTGCGTGTGTGTGTGTGTTGTTGTTGTTATTGTTGTTGAAGAAACCAATGGATGGTGAAGCATTGACTCATAAATGGACTAGGCCTGTTTTCTTCTTCAATTATAGGTTACGATTTTATCATAGTGGATTTTGTTTGCCTTGTTTCATTTTTTTTGCTTTTTCTTTTTTTTTAAAAGGTTTTTCGACTATTCCATAATACACAAAGTAGATTTTTTTTTTGTTAAGCAATACGGTTGATGCAGTGTTATGCATGTAAACATTGTGAATGCTTGGGAAAAAAAAATGTCTGTTTTTGTTACTCCTTCTACCCCCCCCCCCCCCCCCCCCCCCCCCCCCCCCCCCCCCCCCCCCCCCCCCTCCTTTCCACTGCTACACTCACTTTCACCTTCCACTTCCGAACGTCACCCCAACTCACATCCCCGTCAAATATAAACAAGCACAAATGTTTCTTTTGTATTCAGCTACTGCGCTTGTGTTGTGACGATATTTTTTTAACACGTGATAGGCACACACTCAAACAGGTACGAATATTTCCTTTCCTTTTTTTTTCTACACAAATGATTAAAATACATTAACATGTTTCTCGACTTGTATATGCAATAAGAGTATTGATCACTATAAAGTTGGATATCAAATGCAAGCTTATATGTAAATAGTCAGACTTGCATTGTTTGTTGGAGGTATTAAAACGATTCTCATATCATCAATATCAGTAGTATTAGCGATAAGAACCACGACAAAATACACACTCGTGCCTGTTATTTCTGTGTGTCTGTGTGTGTGTGTGTGTGTGTGTGTCTGTCTGTCTTTCATACTGTCATTGGTCCTAAATGTTTACGGTGAGTGAATTGTGGCTACTGTATTGAACGTCTTTGTATTGTAGACCTACTGCATTATATAGCATTGTACTGCATTGCATTGTGCTGTTCTGTATTGTATTATACTGTACTGTATTGTATTGCATTGTATTGTATTGTATCGTATCGTATATCATTGTATTCTATTGCGTCGCATTGTATTGCGTTTCTTTGCATTGTTGTTGTCACACGACGCTCCCCATGCACACACTCAAATGTGCACAGAGACAATCATGTGCCCCACAAGCAACAACACACCTGACTCCTTTCTTTCAACTTCTCAGACTAGAAAAAAAAAAAATTCATCCCCGGTAAATAAAAAAAAAAACGAAAAAAAAAAAAAGTCAGTTGTTTTGACGCGAGCGGGTTTTAATTTCTCCCCCCCCCCCCCCCCCCCCCCCCCCCTTTTGTCCCTTTAATAAAAAAAAAAAAATAAATAAAAAAATAAATAAAATAAAAAAAAAGCTGGCACCGTTCTTGCAGAAATTATATCTAGGTCACACTGACCCCAAGTCATTCGCCCATTTCACAAACTTCTTTTCCAGGTCATACAGACGACCAGCTTGCCTGACATCCACAAAACAGTCCATTCTGGGTTCTCAGATCCTAATTCTCTTCAAATTTTCCAATCGGAGAAATGGCCCCCTTTGTTTTCAGTCACCAAAAAAATAACATACATCGTTTCCATGAGGACAATCTTTCAACGAGGAAAAAACTATATATTCTTTACGTGAGGACAATCATCTCATCAAATCAAAATTTTTCTCGAGAGCAGCCATCCTTCCCATGGAGAGAGGTCCTAATGGTCCTTATGACCACGATGGCGAGAGGTCTTTTCTCTTTCTCTGACAGTCTACAGATCCCATGGAGAGGGTCTTTATGACCACGACTCCTTTCTCTGCTGACAATCTACAGATCCCATGGAGAGAGGTCCTTATGACCACGACTCCTTTCTCTGCTGACGATCTACAGATCGTAGCTCCTGGAGCATCTCATGGGCTGCAAGGGGCTTCGTCCAAGTGATACCTCTGATACAGGGTGCTCTCCCCTGGGATCAATGATATACAAGTCTACACACAGCTGAGAGTTCAACTCTCTGAGTCATCTCTACCTCTCTCTCTCTCTCTCTCTCTCTCTCTCTCTAAGTAGCTTAGCACTAAGTAGCTTAAGACAGCAATATATTCTGTAAAATTTCATAAATTTCCAAACCTGTTTCCATTAAGTTTACTTTTGGCATGTAAACATAAAAAACCATCAGAAATCTGTCCATTTTCTTGTATAAAGCGTTTCAGCTGCTTCAAGTTGCTATCTCGTAAAACGTTATCTTTAACCTTGTCGTTTGTATATAAAAAAAAAATGTGTGAAATGATTGTTCAATTACTCCCCATCATGAGGAGCAATGGCCTTTATGATTTAAGACATCTGAATCTGAATCTCTCTCTCTCTCTCTCTCTCTCTCTCTCTCTCTCTCTCTCTCTCTCTCAGCTAGTCTGCTGTTTCCATCAAAGAGACCAAGAGTACACTATTCAAAAAACTGGTCGCTGAGGAACAAGCACCCTGCAGACGTGAGTTTTCAATTATTCCGGTTAAAGTTCTCCTAAAAACACATCATCCTCAGAGCAGGTCTGCCAGTTTAAAATGCACAAAAGGGTAAATTATACATTTGTTTTACTTTGGGCATGTGGCAGTTGTATTGCATTGTATTCTATTGCAATGTATTGTGTTGTATCGCATCGTATTGTACTATATCACACTGCGTCGATTGCATCGATTTGTATTGTATTGTATTGCTTAATGCACTACTTACAGTGAAACATAATTATTCTTTTAGAGTGTTGGGACTTGCATGATGTGAGACATTAACATTTTACAGCAGACTCCATGAAAATGTCCCACCTGATGCGATCTTTGAATTTCTGAAAGAGAATTTTTCATCAGATCTAAGATTTTACAGAAGTAAGATTTTTTAACAAAATTTCAGGTGTGCTTTTAGAGGGCGTATTTTAAAGGATTGTGAGAATAACCTTTTTTTAAAATTATGACTTGTGAGTTGACTTCAGTGCGGTGACAGGGCCTGATATGGCCCTTTGCGGTCGGCTGGGCTACAAGCAACATTACCTACCTATTTCGTAATGTCCTCATCGCAACAGAATTTCTGTGTAGCATTCGAGCTGCATTCCACGGCAGGACTCTGTCGCTATAGCAGAGCATTGCGAGTTGTTTTTGTCTATGTGTGCTGTCATGGGCGAGTTGTTTTTTTTATTAAATGACTTTTCCTACGGATAATTCGCTTGTAGACTTGTTTTCTTTTGGGAGCCTCGAAGCATTGTCTCAGCTAGCAGCTAGAATAATATAGATATGTTAAAAGAAATCTGTTTTCGTGTCGTCTTTGATTTCATTCATTGTCCTCTTCAATTTTTGTCTGTTGTTTTCTGCCTTTAAGCGCCATTCTTCTGTTTTTGTCCTACAAACTTCAACTTTTTTCTTCTGACAACAGTTTATCACATACTAGTGTTTTGTTTTTGTTTTTGTTTAATTGTTTTTCTCTGTCTGGCTACTGTGAAAACTGCACACACTCAGACGGACATTATTTATGTCTATTTGTCTGTAAGGCTTTAAAAAAAAAAATTGTGCCATGTAGATGTTCTCCATTATTCTTCAAAGTCTAGTAAAAAAAAAAAAAAAAAAAAAAAAAAAAAGGGAATGCGAGACGCTCTCGGTGCATCTAAGTTTTATGGGTCAAAAGGTGACAAAAATTTAGTCACCATGTCTTTTAACTGCTTTTCGTTTCATAGTGAGGTGACTGCAGGTGAAAATTGAAATATGTTTTTAACAGAAATCATCGTAAACCAGCCAGACAAAAGGGACGAACAATTTACACGACAAAAGACGACGACGCGTTTCGACCTCTTTGGTCTTCTTCAGGCAAGATCAAAAACAATCATGGACAATGGACACGAAGAATGAGCAGTCACTAATCTGAAATTGGGCGTAAAATGAACGTTACATGGAAACGAGGCCGTTGAGAAGGAGACAATGCGAGTTAAAGTAGCAATGATGATAATGATAATCATCATGATAGCAATCATATCGATAACAATGATGGTGATAAAGATATGAAAAAAAATGATAGAGAGATGAAGACCAAAGAGGTCTGAACGCGTCATGTTTTGTCATAATTTGTTTGTTTCTTTGTCGGGTGGATTACCTATAATTTCTTTATAAAAATTTTATTGCCTATGTTGTTTGCTTATTTTTCATGATATGTTTTTTATGATCAGTCGTGTTCCGGATGTGACGTGGTTTTTTTTTTTTTTCCTATATGAATGTGTGAGCCCAGAGAATGCCCTGTTTGGCTGGCTGAGCAAAAATGGTTAAAAAAACCTTGAACCTTAAATGCAATACTCATTGAATCAAACAGCCAATGAAACGGACTTTTGACACAGCAATGCCCACCTGCCGAGTCCATGACTTTCCCTTATTTTGCATTTTTACCTGTTTATGTTTTTTTTTTTTTCCTTTTCAAAGGTGCATTCAAAGGACAATATGTGGGTATTCATCCTTTTTTTATGAATTGGTTTAGATGCACGATGCACACAACACAAAAGTGACATACGGGTACTTATCCGAGGCACCCATCAGCGCGTTCGTTTCTTTCCTCTGAAGCAATGTCCCACTGAAAGGACTCATCCTGTGACAGGTAGGCTGATACTGTCACACCCCTTCCTTCCACCAATCAATACTGTCGTTGCTCTCACAGCTCTTCCCTCCGCCAATCAATACTGTCGTTGCTTTCCCCCTCTGCACACAACACATGGTTATAACAGGACAGTGGAGTCCATCAAACGGTTAGAAGATTATGATCGTCAGTCGATTTTCGGGCTTCAAAAAAAAAAAAGCAGGATTTGTTAAACTTTCAGACACGCTGTTAGCTCTCTAAGCGTCAAGGTGTTGCCCAGCCATGTCATCATCAAACGCTCATTCGCACCCATAAATCATGTCGGCTATTAATATATAAAGCTGTACACAACTCTTCAGTGAGTTTTTTTGAAAACATTTGCTGGTCACCGAGAGTCTTCCGAGGGGGGTGTGAGTATGTGACATTACAATACCTTTGCTGTTACTGTTGTCGTTGTTATTGTATTCAAACATTTGTATTGGGATTATTTCAGGAGATGTAAATGAATTATTCATTTTGTACGAAATTAGGGTTTAAATATGTTTTAATGATATTTGACAGACCTGTGAAAATCTTCTTGTTCTTGTTCTTGTTCTTCTCGTGTTCCTCTAGGTCTTGTTCTTATTCTTCTTCTCCAATTCCTGCTCATCCTCATTCTCCTCCTCTTCCCCCTTCTTTTTCTTATGAAAAGAACTTTCTGTTTATTTCAGTGATTTTCCAACATGGATAACAGAGATAGAGCATCAACATAATGGCAAACAGATATGTATACATTAGAGAGGGCGGGGACGGTATCAAGAAAAAGCTATCAACACACATGAAAAAAAAGGTTCGAACGGTTCAATTCAGTAAACTAGGGTGGAAAAACGTGCATTATTTTGTCATCTGCAAGGCATTCGAAGAATATATATATCCAATATGTCTGACCATGTAGGGGTACAATGGTGCATTAGCATTGTTATTCATGCATAAACAGATTTTCTTGATTTTCATCGGTCGGTCTGCTTTTCACCGCCAACCACTTATTGCTCGCTTTTTTCGCCTTCTTCTCTAACTCGTTCCATTTAACAGACCAACAAGCTTTTCATAAGGGCACCATTTTCTTGTTAAATTCCGTGTGCCTCATTTCTGAACTATCCATACATTTTTCAACCCTATGCATGTTGTTAAATTCTCTTAAGAAATATTTGACAGCATGTTTAATTCTTTTTATACTACACCTGTATGTATTATTGTGTTTAGCCCATAAAATGTGTGTTCAAGAACATCGGCAGTTTTCGAGTTTTCATCGTTTCCAAATAAAACCAGCTCCATACTAAACTTTATTCTTTACCCCCCCCCCCCACCCCCCCCCCCCCCCCCCTCCCCCCCCCCCCCCCCCCCCCTCCCTGCTCCCGAAAATGTTTTGCAAACTGCCACAGGTAGTATTGAACTGAATCGGTTTGAGGTTCACAAAAATGAACATAGATTACTGGGAAGAATTCCTATCTTCTTTAGAATACAAATGTGTAACCAGAATTTTATGACATATTCTTGTAACCATTTTAATTTAATTTCTTTAATTTGTTTTACTTGTTTCAATGCTTTCTCACAGTCTATTAAACAGATTACTTTACTTTTCCCTTTTACAAAAAAAGCTCGTATCAAATATGATTTTTTTTCCCTATGAGAGTACAGTTTAAGAAAAAGGTGTCGATCACTTTTTAACGCTTGGTATTATTTGGAGTGCTTTTGTCCTTGTATTATAGTTATTGTTTTTATATTTGTGCTTCTTCAATACTTTTTATTGATGATATACATCCCATGTAATCAAAATTATTTACCGTAAGATCATACTTTTCGGAACACGTTTCATGATCAAGAAAACTCCCATCTTCATTGATCACATCTTTAAATAGAAATATTAGCTTTGCTATTCAGTTTTCAACGTTGATGATCTCATTACAAATTCTACTTGTCATAAACAAAAAAACGGCTCTGCTAATACCTCATTCGAATTATCTGAAAATACTTGATCTGCAAAGTTAACATACGAAGTTAAAATGTCTTTGTAGAATTCATTATTGTTTTACCGAGAAATTTTCTTGGTCCGTAAAGGTCGAATGAATCTATTACCAGGAACATTGCACTTAATATACTGCTCAAAACAATTGAAAGGCCACTTGGAAATTCTCTCGCTATTTCACAACAGAACAGAAACAACCCAAAACAATGCTTTCGAACTTTACTACAGCCATTAATCAAAACACCAATGACACAGGTTAATGACAAAATTGATTTGAACAGCATGTTTTGTCACTTTCAAGTCCACTACCCACCTTTCCAAAAGTCAGAACGCCAGAGATACACAAAAAAACAGTCAGTAACGCGTGTGTCCGCCATTTGCGTGGATGCACGCGATGCACCTTTGCCTCATGGATTGAGTCAGAGTCCTCAGAGTCATCTGGGGTATTGTCTGCCACTCCTGCTCAAGGAACTGGAACAGCTGGTTGAGGTCAACTGGGGGGGGTGATTGCTTCGAAGTCGCCGGCCCAGCACGTCCCATAGGTGCTCGATTGGATTAAGGTCTCTGGTGAGCAGGCTGGCCAGTCCATGTGGATCACGTGTTGCTGCTGAAGAAAGTTGTTGACGACTCGAGCCCTGTGAGGTCTGGCGTTGTCGTCTTGAAGTACCGCGCCTGGTCCAATAGCTTGCAGCGCTGGCAGCACAAGGGGCTGCAGGATGCCATCCCTGTAGCCCACACCGTTGAGGCTGTCTTGCACCATGTGCAGGGGGGTTCTGTAGTTCCGTTCCATCCCTCCCCACACCATTATGGATCACCACCATAGCGATCACGCTCGCTCACGAGACCATCGTGATAGCGTTCTCCTTGCCGCCGCCAGACACGGTTCCTGCCGTCATGAAATGATAAGGCAAGGCGGGACTCGTCAGCAAACAATACCCTTGCCCACTGATTTCTGGTCCATGCTAAGTGACGCTGGGCCCAAGCCAAACGAGCAGCACGGTGAGCTGGTGTCAGGACAGGACGGACGGCTGGTCGTCTTGAGCGCAGGTGTGCCTCTCTCAACCGGTTCCGAATGGTCTGGTCACCGACGGTGACATTGCCGGCTGCTTGCAGCTGCACCCCGAGTGTGTCGGAATTGGCCGTTCTCTGCCTCATAGCTGACAGGACAACAAACCTGTCCTGCTGCCTGGAGGTGGACCTTGGGCGTCCTGGACGTCTTCGCTCAGCAACACTTCTTGTCAGGTCGAAGCGGTCTCTCAAAGTCTGAAAGAGCGACTGACAGTCGACGACCAACCTCTCGCACCCCCACGCCCTACTGAAGCCACGCAATTGCCCGCCCTTGGTCATCCTGACTCAGTCGTTGTCTCCGCGGCATGGTTGCAAAAGTGCCGTAAACACAGGCATAAATGCCCATCAGTCTCTCTCAAAACTGACTGACCTGTGTTCAGATAAGACATGGATTGCACGTGCATTGCAGTATTCCTGCAGTTCAGATATGCTCTGTTGCACAGAGCCGTTTGATTTGCATCCCTTTTTTTTTCGTGCAGTATGTGCACATTTCAGTTAACCGCTGTGATGTGCATGACAGATTGAGTTGATTTCTGATCAAATTAAAGTTGACTGATCAGGCATGCAGCCAAATTCAGTGAGTCGGGTGGGTGCAGTGCCGTGATATTGGAAAAAATAAAGTCAAACAAGGTACCCTAAAAAGTGGTGGTGGCTTTTTTTATTGTTTTGAGCAGTATATTTCTTTTGTCGTTTTGGACTTGTATATATACATAGTTGAACAATTGTTCAGTGGGTGGGGGATGAAACAAGTGCAGATTAACAATTCTTCAGTCACAGAAACGACTTGAAAAAAAATATAAATTGTTAGAAAAACAAAATTGAAGTTCAAGGAAATGAGAAAAAAATATTACGAAAATGAGAAACCCTTCACTAGCTGCCTAGAGAAACCATCGCAATTCCCTCCGTAGGCAGATCCACTTCGATCGCTTGCTCCTAGTTCTATTAATCCGCTAGATCGGATTTATTACGACTGATTGTGTGTTTGTGCTCTTGGTGTCAAATAGATACACACCACAGTCCATAATTCTGTGGTGTTCTCTCACACCAAGGGTTCAAAAAAGAATCCAACAGCACCCCCAAAGCAGCCAGGGAAGGGTAGTAAGTGGAACAAAACGAAAGTGTGAAGAGGAAAAAAGTTGCTAAAAAAATTAAAAGCATTATACAAACTGTATAAAATGTAGGGGACAACCTTTGAGCCTATGCTTGAGGATCCATTCAAGGATGCAAGGGAGATCAAAAGATATGGAACAGTTTGAATGGTCAGCTCTGCTGTTCAATAACCCAAGCATTGTCAGCGGCAAAGAATTGTACGGAATAACCTTTACTTGGATCTCCTAAGAGATATCTCCCACTGATTCACCAAACAATATAATGCTGAACAATATATATATATATATATATATATATATATATATATATAGAGAGAGAGAGATAGATAGAGAGATGTGTGTGTGTGTGTGTGTGTGTGTGTGTGTGTGTGTGTGTGTGTGTGTGTGTGTGTGTGTGTGTTTCAGGTCATTTTTAGAGCTTGTATACATTTACTTAAATGCGATAGAGCTACACCTCCTTTTTCGACAGACAGTATTGCGTAGTTCCTTTTGATCTTGTCATTTTTTTGTTCCATAAAAGATGAAAACATAATTTATGGAGCTGCTTTATTTCGTTTTCTTGAGGGTTTGGTACTAGAATCCATAAGTACATAAGCTTGGAAAATATCATGGATTTCAGTGTACAATCCTGCCTATACGCTTTAAGCAAATTTTGAACAATTGCTATACTTTGTTAAATTTATCTGCTGTGTTGATTTTTCTCATTTCTGATTACTCTTAGGTGAACCAAAAACCTAACGTCGTATTTTAGATGGGTTTCATTTTATCTTCCTTTCAGGCTGATATTTACGTTTTGAGTTTTTCAATTTTCCCCTTATTTTTCATAATTAAGTTTTAGTCCTGAAACATCTTCAAACCCTTTAAGAGTTTCAAACAGATTTTCATACGATAGTCCATATCCTTCTAATGTGAATGCTGTGTCGTCTGCAGACTGGCTTATCTTGAACACCGTATCGAGTATTTTTTTGTTTTGTTTTTGTTTTTTGCCTCGTCTTCACAAACAAATTGAATGGCATCCAGCTGTCTGGAGAGACAATGGTGTTGCGCCGTGGATTAGTCAGATCAGTTGTGGAGTTGCAGTGCCTACTGTGGCTGAAGAGCCCGATCCCAGAGCGGCAGACTCTGTTGCAGGTTGCTGCAGGTGAAGTCTGATCATGTGTGTATGTTGGTGCTGACGCAATTCTTTGCCCTCTGCAGTGCCTCTTTTCGTTCCACTGGGCCTCTCTGCTCTGCTCTGCTTGTTTGGCCTTGATGGTGGACCGCCAGTTGACCCGGTCTGAAGCTGCTGACTCCAGGTCTGCCGTCACTCCTTGTGTGGAGGAAGATGTCGTCTTCAGATCTGCCGTCACTCCTTGTGGAGGAAGATGCCGTCTTCAGGTCTGCCGGGTCGAGGCTGCCTGCCCTCAGGTCGCGCTTGCCTACATCTCCGTAGGGTAGGGCAGGCCGTCCTGTGGGTCTGGAGCCTGTAGCCAGCTCGCCGTACAGCATGTCCTTTGGGATGCGATTGTCGTCCATGCGGCTAACGTGCCTAGGCCAGCGCACGCGTCTTGTATCAGCATGGTGAACATGCCAGGCATCCCCGTCTGGGTCATGATGTCCTTGTTGGTGATGCGGTCCTGCCAAGTGATGCCCAGGAGTCTTCTGACACAGCGCAGGTGGAAGGCGTACAGTCTGCGTTCTTGTCGAGAGTACAGAGTCCATGATTCGCTTCTGTAGAGAAGAGTGCTCAGCACGCAGGCTTGGTACACTTTCATCTTGGTGTTTGACGTCAACATGGTGTTGTCCCAGACTCTCTTCGCTGGACGGGCCATAGCTGTTGCTGCCTTGTCAATTCGCACGTTCAGCTTGGCGTCCAGAGAGAGGTTGCTGGAGATGGTGGAGCCATGGTAAGTGAAGTCGTTGACCACTTCGAGGGTGTGATCGCCGATGGAGATGCGGGGAGTGCTGGTGACCTCTTGGCCCATGATGTTTTTTTTTTTTTTTTTTTTATATCTTCAAGCTGATAGTGAGGCCAAACTCGGTGCAGGTATGAGCGAAGCAGGTGATGCGCGTTGTAGCGCTTCCTCAGTGTGGGCAGTGAGGACGGTGTCGTCTGCGACGAGCATCTCCCTGACGAGGACTTTCCGCACCTTCGTCTTTACTCAGAGGCATGGCATGTTGAAGAGGCTTCCGTCACTCCTAGTGTGGAGGAAAATGCCGTCTTCAGACTGTCTGAAGGTGCAGCGCAGAAGCAGGGAAAAGAAGATACCGAAGAGTGTTGGAACGAGCGCACACCTTGTTTGACACCGCTCTTGAATGGGAACGGGTCCGAACACGAACCGTCCGTACTGGGAAGTGACATTCATATCGCCATGGAAGAACATGATCATCTTCGGGAGCTTGGTGGGTACATCCGGTCCAGTGTTGTTGGGTGAAGAGGACTGAGACAAACCA
>JADBJO010005582.1:62500-75000 GCA_016801955.1 Conus betulinus
GGCAGCAACAGCACCACCACCACCACACACACTGCCATCAGGAGCAGTAGGAGTTATTAGCAGCCGTTGTAATACTAATGACATCAGCTGCAGCAGTAGCTGTAGAAGTAGTAGCAGCAGTAGCCCTAAGTGACAGCAGCAGGGTAGCAGTCGTAATCGCAACAGGCGAAGTATCAATACTAGAAGCTGTAGCGGCAGCACCATTAGTAATAAAACTACTCTCCCTCCACCACCCACACCCACCTCCACCCCACACCCACCACCTCCATCCCACAACCACCTCCACTCCACTTCCAGCTCCATCTTCTCCTCGACCCCACCCCACCTCTACCCACACCCCACACTCCACCTTCCTCCCTCCACTCCACTTCCACCCCCATGTTCCTCCACCCCACACCACACCACCACTCCACTGCCTTCCACCTCCATGTTCCTCCACCTCACACCCACCTCCATGTTCCTCCACCCCCCCACCCACCTCCACTCCACTTCCACCTCCATGTTCCTCCACCCCCTCCCCACCTCTACCCCACTCCATCTCCATGTTTCCTCCATCCCACACACCCACCTCTACTCCACTTCCACCTCCATGTTCCTCCCCCCACACCCACCTCTACCCCACTCCATCTCCATGTTCCTCCATCCCACACCCACCTCCACTCCACTTCCACCTCCATGTTCCTCCACCCCACACCCCACCTCTACCCCACTCCATCTCCATGTTCCTCCATCCCACACCCACCTCCACTCCACTTCCACCTCCATGTTCCTCCACCCCCCCCCCACTCCACCTCCACTCCACTTCCACCTCCATGTTCCTCCATCCAACACCCACCTCTACCCCACTCCACCTCCATGTTCCTCCACCCCACACGCACCTCTACTCTATTTCCACCTCCATGTTCCTCCACCCCACACCCACCTCCATGTTCCTCCACCCCACATCCACCTCCACTCCACTTCCACCTCCATGTTTGCTAACAGCAAGGGGTGGAGAGCTCAGACGGGGGGGATCCACGGAGTTCGGCACAGGAGTTCACTCCTCCTGAACGGCATTGACATCAAGTGCAAGTTTGACGCCAACCAGCGCTTCGCCATCCTGCACATCCCTCGCTGTCGCTTCAGCGTCAAGTTCCGACCCCTTCAACCCCGAACAGCCCACGGGTCCCCAGAGCTGGGTGCCCACCATTTCCATAGTGGTGGGCCTGAACACCATTTTCGGCGAAACTGAGTTAGGCAGGTCAGTTGAACGCTTGCAGTCACCCTCCTACCTTCCTTCTCCACTCTCCACCCTCTGACCACCTCCTCTTCCAACCTCAACTCCTCGCTCTTTAGCCTCCCCCCTCCTCATTCATACTGTTCTTGTCTTTGATAGCCACAAGCCCTGTACACGAAGATGGATGCGAATGACAGTAGATTTTATGATTAGCACCTAGCTGTTGTTTGAGCTGATTTGGTTATGTACCTACTGAACTTAATAAAAAGAAAACAAAAACAGTGTGAGGCCATTCTGTGCGAGTTCTTTGTGGATAATTGTTCCTGGCCGTATACTCTCATGACTTTGAGCGCCTGCCAGACCAATGTACAGCAGTCTGCAAAGGTTGTGGTTTTACAATTGATTTCAGCCAGATTGAGGCCATGTTGCCAGTCCATATCATCAACGGCCGCCAGCACAGCCACCTCTACCACCAGTCTGTCATCAACGGCGCAGGGGTTCGTAGCTTGGACCAGCTCTGCTGTCTTGGCAGCACCGTGACATCATTAGACCTGCAGATGCAGAAGTGACATGCAGAATCACACAGGTCGGAGCTGCGTTTGGCAGGATTACAAAGAAACTCGGCGAAGATCACGGCATCAAAACTCTCCACGCAAACTGCCGTGTACAGAACAGTGGCCCTCAATGTTCTGCAGTTCTGCAGTGGGACCTGTACCGCCTATAAACCACACATGCAACACTATGAAATCTTGCAGCATTCAATGGCAAAACAAAGCCTCCATCTTTCAGGTTCAGGAAAAGCGTGGATGTTTCAGCATGGAGTACCCGCTCATAACGAGCTACGACTGACAGGACATGTCACCGACACGGAGGACACGAGAATCCCCAACACATGCTCCTGTACAGCCAGCTGAAGCAGTGTGACCGCAGCGTGACCACAATTCACCACTTTGGAGGTACAAGGGCAGCCTAAAGACCAGCCTCAAGAGCTGCAACATGGACGCAGTCAGCCGCAAACACACTGTCCTTGACATTCCCTGCCAGAGAAACCTGAACCACCAGGGCACAAGGACTGTCGACAGTATCTGAGCGACGACATTCACGGGGGGGAGAGGAAAAGAAGAAGAAGCAGGACGCCATCTTGCTGAACTCCTCCCCCTGCATCGTGTGTAGCGGACTGTGTGCCTCGCAGTTCTCCATTTCCACATGGAGGTCCCTTCTGACCAATCACCTGCCTGCCTACTACTCTCTTCAGCCAACAGGAGATTCCATCGATGAACTGCTGTCAGTGCTGTCCGCTCACTTGGGTTCTAAAGTTGGCTTCTCTCTTCTGAATCATTAGCTGGTGCCTTAACTGGGTATTACCAGTGAATGTTTTCACGTGAAAGCTATTGTTTGTATATTACAATGACTATTGCTTACACCACATACCGGGATGGAGAGTTGGAGGTGTGTGTGTCTGTGTGTGTGTGTGTGGGGGGGGGGGGGGGGGGGGGGGTCAGGGAGATGCGTTAGCAGGAAAAAGACAGAAGGGACAAGATGCTGAAAAAATAATGATGATTATTTCTTCACGATAATCGCAATATGCTTAGTGCCACAATTTAAAAGGGAGACAAGAGAGGACGAACTTTTGCGAAACGTCATGACGAGTTACAAGCCTCTTTTACTTATCGTTTTTATCGCTGTATTTTCGGTCAGTGTAGTGCTGTTGTTGGTTCGTTTTAAAACGTTTGGAGAGTGAACGTATGCCTAATTGTTCAGTATTGTTTTTGGATCGATTGATAATGCGATTGGAATATTCAAGATTATGTTAGAATGAATGCCAGGTCTCCGTAAGTTGCTAGCGCATTACCGAAGGTTCGAAAATATTGTGAAAGCATAAGCTTGTCGCGATTCCATTGGTTGAGCATACCAATATGCAGAATATTCTAGAAAAGAATGATCGAGTATGTTTCGAGAGTATTCTTTAGATAACGTATAAAACGATGAGAGTTGTGCGATTGTGAGGGGGAGAGAGAAATGAAAGTGATTGAAGAGTTCTAGTCATTACGAGCACAGACGTGTTCGAATCTTCACTGAGTTTGAGTCTAGTTGATAAAAAGTTGCCATTAGCAGAATATGGCTGCTGCATGTACAGTTGACTTCCTGTACGACTTATTGAAACTGAAGGTCAATTGATTGCTGTTTGTTGATCCTATATTCTTCAACGTTTGTAAATAAAAGGATCCTCTGCGTTTCAATACGCCTGGTGAATTTTGTCGTCTGCAAGCTGAACACCAACCACGGGATCTACAACGAACTCGTACAAGCTACTGCGCTGCCCTGCACATGTTCACTGACCTTGTGCTGAGGCAGTCAGCGGTCTGCATGTTCACTGTCCTTGTGCTGAGGCAGTCAGCGGTTTACATGTTCACTGACCTTGTGCTGAGGCAGTCAGCGGTTTGCATGTTCACTGACCTTGTGCTCAGGCGGTCAGCGGTCTGCATGTTCACTGACCTTGTGCTGTGCTGGGCAGTCAGCGGTCTGCATGTTCACTGACCTTGTGCTGAGGCGGTCAGCGGTCTGCATGTTCACTGACCTTGTGCTGAGGCAGTCAGCGGTCTGCATGTTCACTGACCTTGTGCTGAGGCAGTCAGCGGTTTGCATGTTCACTGACCTTGTGCTGAGGCAGTCAGCGGTTTGCATGTTCACTGACCTTGTGCTGAGGCAGTCAGCGGTTTGCATGTTCACTGACCTTGTGCTGAGGCAGTCAGCGGTCTGTCTGCATGTTCACTGTCCTTGTGCTGAGGCAGTCAGCGGTTTACATGTTCACTGTCCTTGTGCTGAGGCAGTCAGCGGTTTACATGTTCACTGACCTTGTGCTGAGGCAGTCAGCGGTTTGCAGTCACTGACCTTGTGCTGAGGCAGTCAGCGGTTTGCATGTTCACTGACCTTGTGCTGAGGCAGTCAGCGGTCTGCATGTTCACTGTCCTTGTGCTGAGGCAGTCAGCGGTTTACATGTTCACTGTCCTTGTGCTGAGGCAGTCAGCGGTTTACATGTTCACTGACCTTGTGCTGAGGCAGTCAGCGGTTTGGCGTGTAACACTCGGTGAAAATAAAACTTGAGATCTGTTGAAGCCAGACATTTCACAGACAGGGCCTTTTGCCCCAGTGAAGGTCATAATACACAGGCTGTAACGGTCACACCCTTTCGTGGCAGTTCTAAATTCAGGAAAAGACCCTGGATTTTGAAACAGGCGAAAAATATCTCATAATACTTCACATATATTCATGTAAAAGGAATATTTCTAATAATTAACATAGATCCATGTAAAAGGAAACAATCAACATGCAAATGAGAATTCGCGTAGGAAAACAATGCATCATAACATTCATGCTTGTACGTTACTTGACTTTAAAATGGTCAGTTTTGTTATATTGAAACCACCCACCTTTGCAATAAAGATCATTCAAATAAAGACCTATCCAGCGAAGATTCTGCTCATAAAAAACCTAATAAAAGATCTTCCCAATTGAGACTCTTCCAACACACGCGCGTCCCGAAAAAACAAAAGACTCCCATAAGGACCCACTCAATAGAGTGCATGGTTTCTGTCGACTTCGAAAAGGCCTTTCGATTCTCTTCACTGGAATTTAGTGGAGAACATCTTGATACGTTCCATTTGGGTGAGAATCCACGAGAATGGGAAAATGATTTTTCTGGTAATACTAAAGGTCTCATTATGTTGCATACAGAAACAGACTCAACACTGTCTTTTCTATTTCCTTTGTGCGTCGAAATTTCTGGTGAGGAAGATTCATCAATATAAAGAAACTTAGGATATCCAGCTGTTAGTCACAGACCTGAAATCAACTAATTTGCTGATGACATGACTTTACGTTGGTAAACCATAGATACTGTTGTGAAAAACTGTTCGCATTGGTGGGGCAGTTTTAAGGATATTTCTTGTCAAAAGCGACATTTGAAAAAAAAAAAAAAAGCAAATGAATGGTTGCAACCAAAAATTCAGAAATAATATATATTTAGTTTATAAGCGAATGATTTGGAATCCTAAGAAATTTTTGTTTATAGTTCTTGTAAAAAACTAAAATGATTTGGAATCCTAAGAAATTATTAGAATACGGCCAAGGAGGCTTGGACTCTGGTTTATGCAAGTGATCTTATAGCGTTCTTGAAAAAAAAAAACAAAAAATGGAAACGCACATGCGGATAAGGTAGAGAATTTCGGCAAAAAGCCTTCCTCAGGCAAAAATGGAGGCTTGCACAATACTCCCCTTGTAGAGCAGGATGAGGCAGGATAGTTTCACCAATAGTCTGTTATTTTATGAAATCTAGTATATTTGTTTATGCTGGTACGAAAAAAAATGTAACAAACACTGGGAAGATGTGTTTATAGCTTTTGATACACCAAATACACATACATAGCTTGACAATAGCCTAGATTTAGCATTATATAGAAATACCGTGATCAGTATCGAGTATATACATTTTACATTACATTATATGCAAACATTGTAATCAGCATTAAGTAAAATTGACCATTGAATATAATTTTTACCCAGCAGTGTGTGTGTGTGTGTGTGTGTGTGTGTGTGTGTGTGTGTGTGTGTGTGTGTGTGTGTGTGTGTGTGTGTGTGTGTGTAAGGAAGTAAGTGAATACAACAGCGTCTTCCTTCACACCCACAATTTGTCTTCAGCTTCGAGAAATCCGTATTCAACACACTTTTGTGATACAGGCACGCTCCTATCGATTTCTTTCTCCTCAGGATTAAGGGCAGCAGAAGGGAAACAAGAAGAAGACAGGGGAAGAGAAAGGGAAAGGATGGTTCTGGAGTTCCCCCAACTCCCCCACTCCCACGCAAACCACGCTAGTAGTAGTAGTAGTAGTAGTAGTAGTAGTGGTGGTGGTGGTGGTGGTGGTGGTGGTGGTAAGAGCACAACTAGCAGTATGGTACTCTGATCGTTGCTAGCCAGTTCTGACACGGCCATCGTGATCGCTGGATGTTGAATGACGTGACTTGACTGGAATTTGACAGATACCCGGCCAGCCTGTGTGGAGAGACGGCACGACAGGGAGATACCCCTCAGCTCTACATCGACCGCGCTGCCCAGCTGGGCCTCAAGAACGCTCCCCAGGTAGAGGAATGAAAGGGAGGGAGGGGAGGAGGGGGGTGGGGGGTCGGTCCTTGGATATCTGTTCCCAGGAAATGGGCACCCTTGTTCTCTCTCTGACCTTCTCTCTCTTTCTCTTTTTAAAAATTTTTTTCTTTATTTTCTTTCTTTTTTTTTCTTTTTTTTTTTTTTTTTACCGTCCCGCACCACCCATTCCGCCCCTCTCGTCCACAGCCACAGCCCGGTCCGACCCGCTGCAGGGCCCCGGCAATCCACAGGGAACAGTTAATGTCAAGTCGTTAAGAGGCAACCCACTGAAGGCGACACTGCACTGCTGCTGAGTCACTTCAGTGGTGTTGAGTGACGCCTGTTTCTCTGTCTGATCTTTGTGACATGTTTTCACTTTCATCTGCACAATGTACCCTTCCAACTTTCGTCCGCTGCCATGTATCTTGAATGAACGGGTATTTTAATGCTAACACATATCGTTGTATCACCCTAAGTTTTATGGGAATAGACATTGTGGCGTAGGCAAACATTCCAGGGGAATAGTGTGTCGTAGCATCTCCAGTAGGCACACAAAGCGTTCCGATGTCATAAAAGATATAGCGGGAATAGATATAGTCGTATTATTGAAGATTTGTATCACCGTAGATTTAACTGAAATAGAATGCTGTGGTACCACTATAGATTTTGTGGGAATTGATTAAAGATGAGAGTCACTGGCAAGGGACAGCAAAGACATGGTAGTGTGTCACGACCTGTCTGACACACAGACAGGCGTGAAGGCCTCGACCTGAAACTTTTTTCACTGTCAGGTAGTTTTTTTTGTTTGCACTCGAAGACCTCTGTGTTCACCCCAGAAACCATGTTCAGGTTGAGCCTAAGAAACCCTCGTGCTTTACGCGCATCATTCAATTCAGCTTTCTGTCGCCCGGTTTGAGGGCAAATGCTAGGGGGAACTAACTCTGGTAGGCCTGCCGGAGTTCTCCTCCCCTGTTAGTATTTAAGAAGATAACTCGTTCTAGAATGGGGAACTCTGCTACGTGAAGCGGGTTACATCGAGAGCTCTCGTTGGTCGTCCCTCCGAGAGGGGCCTCGTATACTACTGATGTCTCGTCGAACAGTGGTAACACCTTTCGATAGGTCTTGAGGCCAACACAGCGAAGTTGTCCCATTCCGACTTCCCCCACGAGCCGAATGGGCTCTCTGTTCCAGGCCCTTGAACCGAGTGGCCCGCAGCCTTAGTCTGGGCCTAGGAGTGGCGAGCTGCCCGTAGGTCGCTGGGTCCTCGCTACAGGTGAGCAGCGTCACCAGGGGACCGTCAAGGAGAAGCCTGCACAGTTCTACATCCCTGTCCCGGAACAGCCCGTCCGGCACTCTCCGTCCCCGTTGTTCCTTTCCTTCCCCCCCCCCCCCCCCCCCCCCCCAGTCCCGCGCAGCACCGCTTCAAGAGTTCCCTACTGCAGCGGCGCGGATTGGGCGTGGGAGTCGACGGGAGGGGTGCCAAACATCACCATCGCCATCCACACCACCATGGTCTCGTGTCACGTCCGAAATGTTTCATCGTTCGATGTTCCGTCATGTACATTTGATCATCCAGTGAATCAGTGCGTTGTTCAAAAACCTATTTTAGCGTGCCTAGTCATGGACGCCGCCTAAGTCTAAGCGCCAAGACAGCCTGAGTGACTAAGCAGAGACTAGCCTGAGTGACTAAGCAGAGACCAATTGCCCCATTCTGTGCCGAGCTGTGACTTGGGTGTTCGGGTTTCTAGAGACACGATGCCTACTGGGATTGAACACACACAAACACACACGCTATGTATCATCACCCATTTACGCACATTTGGAGAGTCATTGTTTTTGTTGTTGTTGTTGTTGTTGTTGTTGTTGTTGTTGTTGTTGTTGTTGTTTTTTGAGTTGATATGCTATGATGATTGCTTTTGAATTTAATATATATGTCCATATGGTTAATGTTGATGAGGAGACTCCCCATCGTTTCCCTTGCCTGTCTTCGCTTACTCGTTGCTACAGGTCCCCGGCCGCGGCCAAACTGAGGTCCCAAAGTTCTTTTTTATTGTGTTATACCCCTAGACTTCATACCCCAGGGATCTGTATTTCATATCTGTACTAAAATATTCCTGGCGTGTCTGTTGGACCCTTGCTGCCGCTAGATATAATATTGTCAATAATCAGCATGAAAAAGGTTCCCCCTTTGGATTGGGATCCTAGAGAGGCAGTTGCTGTTCCGTCGTCGCTTTGCTGGAAGGGGTGACTGGTGTGGGGTCTGCTGCCGGTGATCGGGAGGGGGTGTCGCTGTCTTCTGGTGACCCCTAGGGGTCGCCGGTAGGGACGTGACATAGTGTAGCGGTTGAAATTGCCAACAGAATCAAGAAGAGAGTTCAGCGAGGCCAACAGGGCAGTGCACTGCAGGGAAAGTACACACAAACATGCCTCAGGTGGAACGAAACATGGCCCATGGCCCCTCATAAGTTCAGCTTTATTCCTGGATCTGCATACTACCTCCTCTTAGCATCGAACTCTAAAGCGGGTAAAATTGAGAGATTAAGCTGAACATGTATGGACACAATACACCATATTCTGAGTTCAAAGCAAAATTTTAATGAGCCCTAATCCACGAAGATATATATATATATATATATATATATATATATATATATATATATATATATATATATATCCTCGCACAGCCAAGTGCTTAGGGAGATCCTGTTTATCTGGTACTGTCTTCCTCACTAACTGCCGAGCCCTTCTTCAGAGTCTTCAGTCCAGCCAGACGAAGAAGATCTTCCATGACACCAGCAGGGACATTCAACCACTGGCTCCAAAAATAGACCTGGTGTTGCAGTGGATCCCTCCCGCTGTTGAATCATTGATAGTAAGGAAGCTGACAAATTCTTAAAGCAAGGTGGGCAGCAAACAGGAGCACACCGCCACTAAAAGTCACATGGGAAAAGTCAGCGCCTCACAAAGTACTTTAAAAAACGTGGAGATACCTGCAGCAGAGAGGATGTGAGAAGAATAGCAACTTCCAGCTGGAAAGGGCCCCACAGGGTCCCATCTTCAGGCTACCAGCAGGACACGACCAGCCGCTCTTGCATCTCTTGGGCTGACCTCTCACATGGATGATTGTCCACGTGTCACTGGTCCACAGACGCCAGCCCACATTCTCAGATTGTGTCCCACCTCTGACAGCCTAGACAGGTAACGTGACCCAGCGAACCGGACCTGAGGGAGAACCTGCTGGAGACTGACCATGTCGCTGAGGCAGAAGCAGTCTTCGCCCTCAGCACCGACCTTCTTATTTAGCACAGTCGTGAACAACGAATGGTTCCGACATTTTGAGCCCTTACTAAACACAGATTTGCCAAATAATTACGATTAGACTTTGCCAGATGCGGAAAATGAGTTCATGGACCGTCCTATTTCAAGAGATGAAGCTTTGCTAGCACTTTAAAAAATTGAAGTTCAGGTCCTGACGGAATTACTGGGGAGTTTTTGAATGCTCCGTGCGTACAGATCATAATCTTTTTTGTCATGTTCTTCAATGCATTGCTACGTAAGGGTATCTATCCCCTGTCTTGGTACGAGTCTTTAACTCTTCCACTCTATATAAAAAGGCGATGCGAACAATCGAGGTATCTCGTTGTCTGTTATTAGTAGCAAAGTATTAGTACCATATTTATTCGAGACTTCAGGAATATGTAGAAGAAAATAACCTAACTGGTGAACATCAGGCTGCATTTAAACGCAGATACTCGACTGTAGACCATATGTTTACCCTTCTTTGCCCTGATTCAGAAGCAGTTTTCTTTTAATCGCAAATTTATACGGAGAATTTATTGATTTTGAAAAGGCGTTTGACTCGATCAATCGAAATTTACTGCGGCCTATATTGATTAAAAAAAACGGTATAAGAGGAAATTTGTTTAATTGTATTAACAGCATATATCAAGCAATTAAAACAAGGATAAGAAATGGCAATAAATCAACTGACTATAATATAATGTGCACTAGAGGAGTAAAACAAGGAATTGTGTGCAGCCCTGTAATTCTATTTTCATTATTTATTATTGAGCTCGCAACTGAAATAGCAGAAAAAGGCAAGGATGGTGCTAGATTTACAAACGATCTAAACGGAACTGTTTATTCTATCGCTAGCACATGATGTAGAATTGCTCTCGGAGACTGTAGTCGGTCTGCAGAGACAACTAAATGATTTAAAGTACTCAGCTGATAGATTAGAATTAAAAGTCATTTTTTTGATAAAAGCAAGACTATTGTTTTTAGAACAGGAGGTCACTTGGCTGCAACGGAGAGATGGATGTGTGACGGTTCCGTTATGCCCGTTATAAACGTTTATAAATTCCTTGGCATATTTTTTTTCATTACTCGCCTGTGTTTTGTTGCTGCTTGTAGAGACCTTTCCAGTAGAGCTATGAATGTGTTATTACGTGTTATGAAGACATTATCTGTATTAGATAATAACTCCTTGGAAGTGTTTGTCAAAATTTATTATGCACAAACACAATCCATGCTGTGGGATTAGATAAGAATGTTATCGTTCATTGTCAATCGGTTTCATTTAACTGGGTTAAAAAAGTTTTTAGGTGTAGAACGTAGAACTCCAAATGATTAAGTATATGGTGAAACGAATTGACACCCAATATGCATAAATTCTGCAGTTCAAAATGTCCACTACTGGTTAAAATTGTTGAAAATGAATATTGATAGATTACCACGAAAAGCGTATAATACATTATTTGATCTCGACTCAAGGGACAAAATTAACTGGGTTTCAAATACACGTATTTGTTTATCTGAGCTGGGAATAGGGTATGCATGGATCAATCAAGGAGTCGGAGAAGAAAGTAAGTTTATTCAAGCAAGACAAAGATTAATCGACAGTACATGGCAAATATGGTACAGTCATATTCTATCAAGTAACAGCTTTGATATGTACAAACTTTACAACAGTTCCTCACATCTAGTTAAAAGTGCCTTATGTTTAATATGAAACAAACATTTACGATGTACCTTTACTAGATTTAGATTTGGACTCTCTGAAATAAAAGTGCATGCTAATCGCTACAAAAACGTAAGTTGCGACGAACTGCTCTGTCCACTTTGTAAAGAATCAAATGAAGATGAAATTCAATTTGTCTTGCAGTGTCCAGCTCTTAATGATCTCTGTGTGCAACTAATGCCTAGGAAATTTGACAACCAGGCATGTCTCGTTTTTGTACTCCCAGTTCATATAGAGCAGGGAATACTTTAGAATGGGAACGAAGAAATGCTGTGTGTGTGTGTGTGTGTGTGTGTGTGTGTGTGTGTGTGTCCACACTCGCTCCAGACAAAACTACTGGCCCGATCTTTCTGAAGATTTGTAGCCGTTATTAACGGCTGTAACGGCCTCTAACGGTTTTTTTTCTTCTTTATGGAATATCTCAGAAAGTACTGGGCCGATCTTTGTGAAAATTAGCAAGTATATTCACTATGGGTTACGGATTATACTCCATGTTTTAGTTCACCGGCTGTAACGGTCTGTCACGTTTTTTTTCTTTATGGAATAACTCAGAAAGTACTTGGCTGATCTTTGTTTGAAAAATTAGCAGGTATGTTAACTATGGGTTACGAATGATGCCCGATGTTTTAGTTTACCGTTATACCGTTACTAACAGCTATAACGGCCTGTAACGGTTTTTCATTTTTGTGGAAAATCTCAGAAAGTGCTTGGCTGATCTTTCAGAAAATTTGTAGGTATGTTCATTATGGGTCACGGATGATGCCCGATGTTTTAGTTTACCGTTCTAGCCTTTACTAAGGGCTATAACGGCCCATAACGGTTCTTCTTTTTTATGGAATATCTTAAAAAGTCTGTGGCTGATATTTCTGAAAATTTATAGGTATGTTCATTATGGGTCACGAATTATGCCCGATGTTTTAACAAATCTTAAATAAATGTCAACGAACCGCCCAGAGAAACGTGGACAAACGAGTCACCAGACAAAACACAACGCGTTTCGACCTCTTAGGTCTTTCAGGTGAAACAAAAAGGAATGAAATAACGAAAATGCACTTAGCTTTGATCGCTTCAGAGCTGAGCGCAAGGAAGAAGGCGTTTGAACGCCAGCATTCACCAACTACACT
>JADBJO010005582.1:80000-82500 GCA_016801955.1 Conus betulinus
GAGATACAGACACTTGCAGTGCTGATCACAATTTTAACAACATTTTTAGATATGCAGCCATTAAGTGGATCAGCTCTGTGTGGTTCCAGTCTTAGACTCTGCGCCCATTGCACAATCAACTCCCGAATGATGGGCAGCCGACTTTGTAAAACAAACAAACAAGCAAACAAACAAACAAAAAAAAAAACCCTATTGATTCGAAGGTAAGGCCTCCCAGTCAGTGGGCCCGCAATGCCTGTGTGTGTGTGTGTGTGTGTGTGTGTGTGTGTGTGTGTGTGTGTGTGTGTGTGTGTGTGTGTGTGTGTGTGTGTGTGTGTGTGTGTGTGTGTGTGTGTGTGTGTGTGTGTGTGTGTGTGTGTGTGTGTGTGTGTGTGTGTGTGTGTGTGTGTGTGTGTGTGTGTGTGTGTGTGTGTGTGTGTGTGTGTGTGTGTGTGTGTGTGTGTGTGTGTGTGTGTGTGTGTGTGTGCGCGTGCGTGCATGCTTGACTGAGAGAGAGAGAGAGAGAGAGAGAGTGTGTGTGTGTGTGTGTGTGTGTGTGTGTGTGTGTGTGTGTGTGTGTGTGTGTGTGTGTGTGTGTGTGTGTGTGTGTGCACGCGCTGTGAGTGTGTGCGCGGGCGAACGCGCGCGCGCGCGCGTGTGTGTGTGGTATATATCTGTGTGTGTGTTTGTGTGCGTGTGTGTGTGTATGTGTGTGTGTGTGTGTGTGTGTGTGTGTGTGTGTGTGTGTGTGTGTGTGTGTGTGTGTGTGTGTGTGTGTGTGTGTGTGTGTGTTTGTGTGTGTGTGTGTGAGCGCGTGCGCTCGCCCGCGCGCACGTGCCTAAGTGCGTGTGTATGTATGTATGTGTGTGTGTGTGTGTGTGTGTGTGTGTGTGTGTGTGTGTGTGTGTGTGTGTGTGTGTTGTGTGTGTGTGTGTGTGTGTGTGTGTGCGCGCGTGCGCGTGCATGCGTGCGTGCATGTGTATATGTGTGTGCGTGTGTGTATGTGTGTGTGTGCGTGTGTGTGCGTGTGAGTGTGTGTGTGTGTGTGTGTGTTGTGTGTGTGTGTGTGTGTGTGTGTGTGTGTGTGTGTGTGTATGCGTGTGCGTGCACGTGCGTGCGCGCGTGTGTGTGTCTTCGGGATGGGGAGAGAGGATGAGAGGTGTAGTGATTTGGAAAAAACTTTTATCAATTTTATATTTTCTGATACGTCAATCATGCATATTGTGAAATGAAATCACTCCTTCAAATCTACGAGAATGATGTGGCCAAATCATGCCATCTTCCGTCGATTAACGGTTGCCAGAAGTAGTTCGTGGGGCCCAACTAGGTTGGTGACCAGCTTCAGCACCTAATCGTTGGTCTTGTGCTCCGTGTAGGAGATGCGGAGTAGTTTCTCAGGCACCTGGTCTCAAACGCCTGGATTCTTCTTTCTGTTTCGGCCATCAGAGTCCACGCCTCGCAACCATACAGCAGGATGGAGACCAATAGAGACTTGTACAGCCGGAATTTTGTGTAGAATTTTATGTTGCTCTTCCACACCCTGTTCAGTCTGGCCATCGCTGCTGATGCGGAGTTGATCCTGATTTAGATTTCTGATGTGCAGGTGCCATCTTTGGACAGGGTTGCTCCAAAGTACCTGAAGCTGGTCACTTCTTCCAGGGGCTCACCATTCATGGTTTTGCTGGCACTGCTGTTAGTCATGCCGTTGACCATGACCTTTGACTTGTCTGTGCTAACCTCCATACCGTAGGCACTTGCTCTTGTGACAAGTCTGTTTGTGAGATCCTGGCGCTCGGTGTTGCTGCCCCCCATGAGGTCGATATTGTTTGCGAAACGGAAGTTGCGGATCGGCCTGCCGCCAATGCTGATGGAGGTGTGATGGTCTTCGAGGGTCTCTTGCATGATTCTCTCCAGAAAGATGTTAAAAAGTACTGGAGATAGCAGGCACCTTTGTCTGACCCCGACTGTGGTCGGGAAGAACTGGCCCTGCTGGCTGTTTGAGGAGTACTGTGCTACTGGAATGTTCGTAGAAGGCCTGGATGACTTGGACTCAAACGCCTCATCAATGTTGAAGTCTCTCAGAACCTGCCATAGGCCGTTGTGCCACATCTGGTCAAATGCCTTCTTAAAGTCGATAAAGTTGTGGAAGAGGCCCTTTTGGTGTTGTAGAGGCTTTTCAATCAGGACTCGGCAGTTGAAAAACGTGTTCCACAGTGCTCCGCCTTCTTCTTAAACCTGCTTGTTCTTCTGATAGCAGTTCCTCAGCCTTGGATTTCAGTCGGTTGAGGATGATGCGAAGCATGACTTTGCTGGGATGGCGGATCAGACTTATAGTCCTGTAGTTTTGGCATTGCTTGAGGTTGCCCTTCTTGGGTAAAGGAATCACCAGTGACTGGGTCCACTCTGTTGGCCACTTCATTTCTGTCCAGATCTTCTGACATAGCATTGTTAGTGCCTCTGTAGTCAATGTATCTCCATATTTCAAAAGCTCAGCTGGGACACTGTCCACTCATAGGGATTT
>JADBJO010005582.1:95000-97500 GCA_016801955.1 Conus betulinus
CACTGTGTCCTGGGAGGACCTCGCAGCAGACCGCAACAGCTGGAGAAGCACTCTCAAGAAACAGCTGCAGATTGGCGAGGCAAACTGACAGCTGCTGCAGGAGAAACGCGAGCTCGCAGAAAGGGGATGACAGCCAAAAAACCAGTATCAACATACAGATGTGACCGCTGCGACAGAGACTGCCACTCTCGCATCGCTCTCCACAGCCACAGGCGACGCTGCTCGGGTGGAGCGGACAGCCCAGAGAGCTGAATGTTAGGTCGGATATACTCTATCCATGATCAGCTGCGACCGACGGAGGCCTACATACATTATTATTATTATTATTATCATTATTGTTCTCATCATCATCATCATCATCATCATCATCATCATCATCATTATATTATTATTCATCATCATCATCATCATCATCATCATCATCATCATCATCATCATTATCATTGTTGATGTCATCATCATCATCATCATCATCATCATTATCATCATCATCATCATCATCATCATTAATGTATTATTATCGTCATCGTTGTTGTTGTTGTTACAATTGTTATTGTTCTTGTTATGTTGTTGTGTTGTTTTTTGTTGTATTGCTGTTGCGCCATTAACACTTTCCTTTCACTCTTGCAAGGTCTTGCTATTTTTTTTTATGTGGTACCCTACGACTTATGTATTCAAATCTAAGTTTTGTTCTTTATGAGTGTGTGTGTGCGTGTGTGTGTGTGTGTGTGTGTGTGTGTGTGTGTGTGTGTGTGTGTGTGTGTGCGTGCGTGCGTGTGTGTGTGTGTGTGTGTGTGTGTGTGTGTGTGTGTGTGTGTGTGTGTGTGTGTGTTGTTCGTCTGCTCGCCTATTTTGCTGATTTAAAATTAACAGAAGCTGTCTGTCATCAAATTCTTTCATTATCTTTCATTATTTGCATTATTATCTTTCAACTGACACAACACACGTTTTCCTCGTAAATAAAACCCTCACTGTCAGGGGAAACATATTCAAGACATGTGAACCTTACGTATAAGCCACTACTTTGTGAATCACATCCTACAATCTTGCAACCTAATACACCTGACATTGCCAGGCACCGACTGGTATTGTCTGGGCACGTCAAATCTCACAGGAGTTCTCACCAGTAATTGACAGACGAAATATAATCTAACACCAGAAGCTGGTTTGGGGGTTGGGCTTTGGGTTCCACACCCCCCCCCCCCCCCCCTTCCCTCTCCTCCTATGCCTCGTCACTCCAGTTCGCTCTCATCCTTCCCTCTCACCACGCTCACCACAAACACGAATAAATATCACTACCAAGCACCGAGACAGCAAGCAGCGCTGCTCTGGCTTTGAAGGAGAATGCTTCAAACTGGCCGCGTCGGATCAACGGGTGCATGCAGAGGAAGGGGTGAAGGATGGATTTCAGGCTGTATGGTGACGGACCCTGGAGACGGACTGACAAGGTGACAGCCCAGATGGCTTCGGGATGGCCTTATTAATTTCAGTATTGAACAACACGCCACTTATACGTCAGCAGAGCGGGACAACTTTTTATGAGAGAGGGTTGGGACAGGAAGGATTTCGGTCATGCACACAAAACTCCACTCCCTTTGGTGGGTAGATGGGATTCATACTCGCCTGTCTACACAGGGAATGTCCGCAGGAGTATCAACCTGCGTACGCAGAAGAAGAAGAAGAAGAAGAAGAGATCACCCTTTTTATGAGTATTCGTTTTGGTTTTGTTCTCTATCTTTTAGAACTTTTTAGGCTGATGAGAAGGAGTCTCTTACTTCCGTCATAAATCAAAAGAAGAAGTCTTTTAACTTGAGTTGTCTCCCCTCCCAGCAGCCTCGTTTTCACTCCACATCCACTTTGCGCCCAATGTAAGAGACAAGTGACTGTTCGTTCCTTGCTTGAAGAAGACCAAAGAGGCCGAAACGCGTCGTTTTGTTGGGAGTTTGTTTGTCCCTTTCGTTCAGCAGACTAGTCATTTTTTGCTGTAGTTTCTCTCAATTTTCGCCTGCACTCATTTCGTTTTGAAACTTTATCTCTAACAGATGATGATCTCATGAAGACTCACTGTAACAGATGATGATCTCATGAAGATAACTGTAACAGATGATGATCTCATGATGAATATCTGTAACAGATGATGATCTCATGAAGAGTATCTGTAACAGATGATGATCTCATGAGAGTATCTGTAACAGATGATGATCTCATGAAGACTATCTGTAACAGATGATGATCTCATGAAGACTATCTGTAACAGATGATGATCTCATTAAGACTGATTTCTTTTTATTTGCATTTTTTTTTTTACATCTCTCGTTTGCGTTGCATTTTCCATTTGTCGTTTGTTTTTCATTCCATTTTTGTGAATGCACTTCTGTAATGCAAATGACAGCAGCCCAGCCAGTATGTAGTTTTTGTATAATACGATACACTTTTTAAGCTGAGGACAGAAATAGAAAGCTCGCATATTGCTATTCGTGCACAATATTATGAATCCAGG
>JADBJO010005582.1:102500-110000 GCA_016801955.1 Conus betulinus
AGGAGCGACTGAAACTTCCTCAGCGCACTGTGAACGTTTTGTTTAGAAAAGAAAAGTATTTGTTGTGTTCTGTTATCCTATGGACTGGATAGGGTAACAAAACGAAATTATTTCGGAAAACATGAATAGATGAAGTGAGTGTTAAAGGAAGCGGTCTTCAGAAAAAAAAATCTTTTTTATTCTGTGACTTAACTAGTTATGAACTTCGTGATGAAAAAAAAAAGTGTTTATCCCGATGTGGTTTGCGAGAAGAGGGGGAGTTTTGATGCTATGGATAATAAGCTCCCAGAGTGAGCGACAGAGACTCCATATATGCTGGTTTTGTTTTTTGATCTGAATGAGTATTCAACTCACTCTTGATATGAATATTGAATAGTTGTGTGTTGGTAAACAAGAGTGTGTGGAAATCTTTCCCTTACATATATGGAAGTAGATGAATCTGTTGGAAAAAGATACCTTCTAAAATCTGGTGATCATATGAAATGAAAAGAACATTCTTGTCGTGTTACAAGAAAAAGAAATGAATATTTTGTCGTGACATTTATAGTTTAATGAAAAGTAATCATTAATTGTGTGTAATGAATTGAATTCATGGTTTATTGAAGACAGTCTATGTGAGAATCCTTTCCCCAATTTGGAAAACTAGATTCTGAAAGGTTTATATTGAAATCATTTCCTGTGTAGTTCCGTGATTCTGGAAAAGGGAATGTTGTAGTGTTATGATTCCGGAAAAGGGAATGTTGTAGTGTTATGATTTCCGGAAAAGGGAATGTTGTAGTGTTGAAGAAAGAATATACTGATGTTTGTTCCAAGTTCTCTGGAATGTGATGTGGCTAATGAATATGAATGTAGTCGTGATTGTAATGAATAGTAGCCATGATAATCAAGGTAGTTAATCAGTTTTCCCCAGGTAGAAGTGTACCCTGGTCTGAAGGGGACTGATTGCCACTTTCTGAGGGTCTGGGCCGTAGCCGTGTTCTCTACCCCTTGTTCTCCACCTTGTGTCGGTGTTGACAGGCCGGCCTCAGTGCCGACAACTACCCTACCTGCCACTGCGCCCGGGACCGACTACCCGCTGAGCCAGTTGGGCCGGAGACACCGCTGCTGCCAAGCCAGAGCGCCGCTCCCGAGTTTTGAAACAGCGACCTGTTGGCTAGGCCGTCGCTGCGTTCCGTAATTTTTGTGTGTGAGCCACAGCTTCTGTATGAGACTGTCGCCTTGTCGCCGACAGAGACGCCATGAGTGTGGTAGTGATTTTTAAGCTACAACTCTGTGAACTTCTATAAGTCCTGTGTTGGACTTGACGCTGTAGTCGTCGTCTTCATTGTCTCCGTCTTCCTCGTTTTCGTCGTCGTCATCGTCTTCGTCGTCGTCGTCGTTGGAACCAGCAGCGCTAGCAGACAGCAGGTTATATATATAGATATATTTTGTGTGTACGCCCTATGGTTGGCGTGCCGACCTTTTGATATTGCATTTATTATATATGTTTGTCTGATGGCTCGGCAGCATAAAACAAAAAAAGTGTTGTTCTGTTGCCTGGCTGTCAATGTTCGGGTGAGTGGGGGTGTGTGTATGTGCATTGGAAAAGTCGTGCATGCATCCATAATTTCTGTGTGAGTCAGACAGTCAGACACCCACAGACACGACCCGTTCCATCCATAACAATGATGATGATGATGATGATGATGATGATGATGATGATGACGGCGATGACGAAAATGACGATGATGATGAAGATGACGACTATGATGATGGTGATGGTGGTGGTGGTGGTGGTGGTGGTGGTGGTAGTGGTGATGGTGATGATGATGATGATGGTGGTGGTGGTACTGCTGCTGCTGCTGCTGCTGCTGCTGATGATATGATGATCATCATCGGCAGCAGCAGCATGATTTAATACTATTTCATATCTATCAAGTGCATATTCTAGAGACCTCTCTGCATCCAGATGGTCATGTAATGTTTCTACAACAACATATGCCAGTTCAAAGCTCAGTTGAAAGTACCTTGTAGCGCCACCTTCCAATAGCCTTAACGTTTTTAAGCAGCTCAGCTGAATGTGTCTTTTAGCGTCACCTTCTAAATCCCTTAACGACTTTAGCAGCTCAGCTGGAAGTACCTTGTGGCGTCACCTTCTAAATCCCTTAACGACTTAGCAGCTCAACTGAAATTACCTTGTAGTGCCACCTTCTAAATCCCTTAACGACTTTAGCAGCTCAACTGAAATTACCTTGTAGTGCCACCTTCTAAATCCCTTAACGACTTTAGCAGCTCAGCTGAATGTACCTTGTAGCGCCACCTTCCAATACTCTTAATGACTTTAAGCAGCTCTGACGCTATCCGTCCATTCAACGATTGTTCATTGTATCCATCCATCTATACAGTCCCCGCAAGTCAGCCAGCCTCTCTAACCATCACCCTGATGCTGCACTGTCTGTTCATCATACTGGCTGTGGTGTGCCACACAGCCAGCCTCTCTAACCATCACCCTGCGTTGTCTGTTCATCATACTGGCTGTGGTGTGCCACACAGCCAGCCTCTCTAACCATCACCCTGATGCTGCATTGTTTGTTCATCACACTGGCTGTGGTGTGCCACACAGCCAGCCTCTCTAACCATCACCCTGATGCTGCATTGTTTGTTCATCACACTGGCTGTGGTGTGCCACACAGCCAGCCTCTCTAACCATCACCCTGCATTGTCTGTACATCATACTGGCTGTGGTGTGCCCACACAGCCAGCCTCTCTAACCATCACCCTGCATTGTCTGTGTACATCATACTGGCTGTGGTGTGCCACACACAGCCAGCCTCTCTAACCATCACCCTGCGTTGTCTGTTCATCATACTGGCTGTGGTGTGCCACACAGCCAGCCTCTCTAACCATCACCCTGATGCTGCATTGTTTGTTCATCACACTGGCTGTGGTGTGCCACACAGCCAGCCTCTCTAACCATCACCCTGCATTGTCTGTTCATCATACTGGCTGTGGTGTGCCACACAGCCAGCCTCTCTAACCATCACCCTGATGCTGCTTGTTTCTTCATCACACTGACTGTGGTGTGCCACACAGCCAGCCTCTCTAACCATCACCCTGATGCTGCATTGTTTGTTCATCACACTGGCTGTGGTGTGCCACACAGCCAGCCTCTCTAACCATCACCCTGCATTGTCTGTACATCATACTGGCTGTGGTGTGCCACACAGCCAGCCTCTCTAACCATCACCCTGCATTGTCTGTACATCATACTGGCTGTGGTGTGCCACACAGCCAGCCTCTCTAACCATCACCCTGCGTTGTCTGTTCATCATACTGGCTGTGGTGTGCCACACAGCCAGCCTCTCTAACCATCACCCTGCATTGTTTGTTCATCACACTGGCTGTGGTGTGCCACACAGCCAGCCTCTCTAACCATCACCCTGATGCTGCACTGTCTGTACATCATACTGGCTGTGGTGTGCCACACAGCCAGCCTCTCTAACCATCACCCTGCATTGTCTGTTCATCACACTGCTGTGTGTGGTGTGTCACGTCCACGCTGGGATCAAACGTAAGACTTCAGGATATTCACAGATGATATCTACCCACATGCTCTTCACATGCCGCCCCTGCCTCTTCCTCATCCGCCAAGCCTTCCTTCCATTCCGCCCCCCCCCCCCCCCCATGCTGACAGTGCACACGTGTGTCTATTCTGGTACAGCGACGGGTGTGGCTGGCCAGTCCGACGCGGGAATGACAGTCCCTGTGGCAGAGGGCACAGATGAAGTCTGACGCTGGTCTGTCTGCCTGGGCTGCAGCCTTTCTTCTCATTCTCTTTTCCCCGTGCTGCTGAGCGAGTGTCTCTTCGAACTTGGAGAGACCTTTCTGCACAGTCTGTCTCCAGGCTGACCGTTCGAGGGCTGTTGCTTCCCAGTTGTTCTGGTCGATGTTCAAGGCTTTTAGGTCCCTCTTGCACACGTCTTTGAATCGCAGCTGTGGTCTGCCTGTGGGACGTTTTTTTCCCTGCACAAGTTCTCCATAGAGGAGGTCTTTAGGGATCCGTCCGTCATCCATGCGCACGACATGGCCGAGCCAGCGCATACGCATACGTCTCTGTTTCAGCAGCGTGTACATGCTGGTGCATCCGGCTCTTTCCAGGACAGTGTGTTTTGGGACCTTGTCCTGCCAGGTGATGTTCAGAATGCGTCGGAGGCTACGCATATGAAAAGCATTGAGCTTTCGCTCTTGTCGGGCACGCAAATTCCAAGACTCGCGCTGCCATACAGGAGGGTGCTCACGACGCAGGCTCTGTAGATCTGGATCTTTGTGTGCTCGGTCAGCTTGCTGTTTTTCCATGCTTTCTTTGTCCCAGATAAAACAAAGTCATGGACGACATCCAGTACATGGTCATTGATGCTGATGACTGGGGGAGAGTCAACATCCTGTCCATGACCTGTGTGTTTTTCTTCAAGCTAATGGTAAGCCCGAAGTCTTGGCAGGCATCGCTGAAGCGAGTCATGAGCTGCTGTAGTCCTCGGCTGAGTGGGCGGTTACTGCTGCGTCGTCTGCAAAGAGGAAGTCACGCAGGCACCTCAGCTTGACTTTAGTCTTGGCTCTTTAATCTGGAGAGGTTGAAGAGCTTTCCATCTGTCCTGGTTCGGAGGTAGATACCTTCAGCTGCAGGACCAAATGCGTGTTTCAGCATCACAGCAAAGAAGATTCCAAACAGGGTGGGAGCCAGGACGCAACCCTGTTTTCACTCCGCTCCGTATGTTGAAGGCAGCTGATGCTGAGCCGTCAAAGACGACGGTGCCTTTCATGTCTTCATGGAAGGATCTGATGATGCTGAGAAGTTTGGGTGGACATCCAATCTTGGGGAGGATCTTGAAGAGGCCATTCCTGCTGACCAGGTCGAAAGCCTTTGTGAGATCTATGAGGCAATGAAGAGTGGCTGTCTTTGCTCCCTACATTTCCCCTGAAGTTATTTAAGGGAGAAGATCATATCTATAGTGGATCTGTTGGCACGGAAACCGCACTGCGATTCAGGATAAACTTGCTCTGCAAGTACTTGGAGCCCCTTCAGTACCACTCATGCAAAGACTTTCCAACGATACTAAGGAGGTATATGCCACGATAATTATTGCAATCGCTTCTGTCACCTTTGTTTTTGTACAGTGTGACGACGTTAGCATCCCTCATGTCTTGTGGTACTTCGCCTTCACTCCAGCAGAGGCAGAGGATTTCATGCAACTCGGTGATAAGTGTCTCTTTACAGCACTTCAGTACTTCGGCGGGAATACCGTCTTTCCCTGGTGCCTTGCCTGAGGCAAGAGAGTCCAGGGCTTCGTTGAGTTCGTCTATGGGTGGTTCTCTGTCAAGCTCTTCAGCTCTGGTAGGCGCTCTATGGCATTCAGGGCATCTTCTGTGACTACATTTTCCCTTGCATATAGCTCAGTGTAGTGTTCTACCCAGCGCTCCATCTGTTGTTCTCTGTCCTGAATCACCTCCCCTGTACCTGATTTCAAAGGTGATGCTGATGGTAATAGTTATAGCAATAATGATAATAATAACAATAATAATGATGATGATAATAATGATAATGATGATGATGATGATGCTAATGATGATGATGATGATGATGATGATGATAATAATAATAGTAGTAGTAATAATAATAATAATAATAATAAAAGTAATAATAATAGTAATAACAACGAAAATGATAATAGTAATGATAAAAAAAATAGTGTTAATGAGTCAATGACATGAAATAAACAAATAAAATAGCAAACCCCGTATAATTTAGCCTATCACCGGACGCAAAACAAAACCCACGCCAAACGAAGGAACAACCACACTCCAAAACACACACAACACGTTTCGACCTATGTGGTATTCTTCGTGCCTTCTTACCTTTCGAAATGAAACAAATGAACTAACATGGTACAAAGGCAGTATCCAAACACTGATTTTCAGCCCAATAGAAAAATCAGTTTGCGTGCCATATTGACGAACTGAACCTTTTTGAAAATAGATAACTACTAGAAGCATTCAAACTTCCTATACTGCCGATCGAGTCATTTTTTATCCTACTGGCTAGATGTTTACATGCAGAAGTAAAACCCAGGCGTGTGTGAAAAAAATGGATCCCCAATATTTATATACATCTAGCAAAGCCGTAACCTCGCCTTCATACATCCATCCTTCCATATCCTCACTCCATTCCTCGTTTGCTCATAACCCCCCCCCCCTTCTCTCTCTCTCTCTCTCTCTCTCTCTCTCTCTCTCTCTCTCTCTCTCTCTCTCTCTTTTTTTTTTTCTTTTTTTTTTTTGCTTCCAAGCTAACGCAACCGCTAACTTGTGGGGGAACCGATAAACACTGGGCTGGTACGCATATCATGCTGTGTCTGTTCTCACCCCCATTTTGTAGAGACCACAGTGCACACTGATTCAACTAAATACCCGCTTGTTTCATTCTTCTGACAAAATACCCCACTGAAATTCTTCAACTGTCACATAGAAGCTCATTTTTTTCATCTCAACCTGTTAATATTGTTGTTTCTTTTTTTTCCCCTCGCACTTACCATGGTTACAAAAGACCGCAAGAGGTCATCAAAGAAGAATTACGATCATACTTGAATTTCTGAAGGTTAGGAGAAAAAGGCAGCTTCGTCGAAAGTTCGGGGGCACAAAATTTAAGCGTCAAGATGTTGCCAGTGACGTAAGTCGTGAAAAGTGCTCATAAATCATGTCGGCCAGTGTGATGTGTAGAGCTAGGCACAGCTCTGAAGCCAGTGTTCTTGACCATACCTCGCTGTGCTTGTCTTCAAAGAGAATGTGAGTATGTGAAAGTTCCTATGAGTGTGAGCGTGTGCGTGCGTGAGTGCGCGCGCGAACGCGTGAGCGTGTGTGTGTGTGTGTGTGTGTGTGTGTGTGTGATTATAGAGAGTTATTCAATGTGCCTTACAAGTTTACACAAAGGCTTACTTGCATTCAATCTTTTGCATGCACCTATTGTACATGTGTTGTTGGCATACTATATAAACCGCCCTAACCGCATTCGTCCCCTAACCAGTCAACACGTAATCATCCAAGCATTAAAGAAATATTACTCATTTCAGAAGAGATGCCTTTCTGAGCCCTGGATATAGTGTGAAAAATTAGCGTGTCTGAAACAGAGGTAACGACTGTAGTCATCCGTTTCAGCAACAGGTGTAACCGTCTGGGTTGTTGTTACTGTCGGAGTCGTTATTGCTGCTGCTGCCACGGCTGTTTTCACACATGTTGTTGTCACATGGAACAAGAAAAATGAAATGCTGACATTACCAGTGCTGTTGCTGTTGCTGCTACTCTTGTTGTTGATGTTCATGATGATGATGATGATGATGATGATGATGATGATGATGATGATGAGAAGGGACGAGGAGAATGAGGATGAGGATGTGCTGCTGCTGCTGCTGCTGCTGCTGCTGCTGCTGCTGATGATGATGATAGTGAGGATGATATGAATTATCTTTACGT
>JADBJO010005582.1:115000-120000 GCA_016801955.1 Conus betulinus
TTAAGATTTTTTTGTATGTGTATGTGAAAGGATTGTTGAGTGAGTGCCTCTTTTTCTATTTCTACCTCTGTTTTGTTAGGGCATTGTTGTTCCATAGGCTGGTGAGCTTCCACCTTCTCTTGCGGGTAGCAAGGGGGCATGGCGATGGGAGACGCTTAGCCTTACGTAGTTTCTTTTTTTTTTTTTCGTTTCACAACCTTTTTCTTTCGTATTATTTGAATTCGATTTTTTCCTTGCCCTGGCCACTGATTGATCCAAAAGGGTGATCATTTTGGAGGCCTGTCCAAATAAACAATTTTTTCTTGGAAATTCTTCTTGGGTTTGCTGTTCTAAAACATTTTTTTTTTTTTATTATTAGTGTGTATAGGAGTGATTGGATTTGATGGACTGGAAGGAAATTTTATACTGAAACTTTAAGTTCATATTTACTTTTCTTTTTGAAATTTAAAGTAAATTTTCATTGTTCTTTTCTTTTTCATAAAATTTCATTTTTTTTTACTGTCTTAGAAAACATTTTCATTCAAAATGTCGGCCTTTGAGACCTACCTGTCTCAGGGTAAGACGTTAGGCCTTGATGGGCCGGAGTTGATTCAATATGTCAAACAGTGTGAGGGTCGCGCTGAGCGCGCAAAAGAAAGGAAGAAAAAGAAAAAGAGACAAAGAAAGAAAGACAGAGAGAGAAAGAGAGAGAAGAAGAAAAGGATAAAGAAAGGGAAGAAAAGGATAGGGAAAGACAGAGAGAGAAGGAGAGGGAGCAGCATGAGAAAGATTTAAAAGCCATGGAGTTAGAGTTAGAGAGTAAGAAGCTTCAGCTTGAAATGGAGAAATTTGAACTGGAGAACTGGCTTCCTCTGACAACAAGATTCTCCTTGTAACGCTTCCTCAGGGACGCGTCTACCGCTCTGAGTGGCTCAGACGTCCTTCCATCCATCCATCCATCCATCCATCCATCATCATCCATCATCCATCCATCCAAACTGTTCCTCCTTTCGCACATCTATCCCTTCTCTGCACACCGATAGGCCGACGTCTCTACCTGTTGTTATGATGCTGCTTCGTCTGGTGGTCGTGTTGGTCGTGGTGTACTACGTTCAAGCTGGTACAGACGTAAGCCTCCAGGATCTTTTAGAACTTTTACAGAACGATGATACCCACGTCCACTTCGTATCTCGACCCCCTATGATCACCTCCTCCCCTCCTCCCTCTGTCCACCTCCTGACTCCCCTCTCCCACACCCCCTTCCACCTTGCAAACACGCGATGCGCAAATTCACATCAAGAACAAGAAGAGAAATAGAAACACAACCATCATGAAAACAATGACAACTATAAAACCAATAAACACTGAAGGCAACAGTAATATCACCACCAACAGTGACGAGTATATACTACTACTACAACTGCTACTACTACTACTACTACTACTACTACTACCACCACCACCACCACCACCACCACACCACTACCACTGCTACCACTACTACTACTACTACTACTACTACTACCACCACCACCACAACCATCACTACTATTACTACTAACTACTACTACTACTACTACTACTACTACTCTAGCAAACACATAATGATATTAGCATCCAATCGATGAAGCCAGTTTGGTACGTTAGAGTTGTGCCCCTTCTCTGGACTGTCAGTTCTGTAAAGCTGTGTTCAAGGCTAGGGACTGTGTTGGCTGAGTTAAAGGAAAAAAGGAAATAAGTGTGTGTATCCGTGGAATTGATAGACAGACAGACAGATAGATAGATAGATAGATAGATAGATAGGTAGGTAGGTAGGTAGGTAGGTAGGTACATACATACATACATACATACATATTAAAGCACAGTTTGAAAGTCAACATCTGTCAGTTTCAATGCTGGTTCATGAGGCGATTCCGCCTTGACCAAACACGCCTAGACCCAATCATGACAGACATGCTCAAGTATTTTGCGAGTTGTTTATATTTTGTTATGGGCAGTCCTAACATTGAAAGTCCTGAAACCACTCTTTTATGAACTATGCCTAGTGAACCTATTACAAGAACAACCACTTTCGTGCTAAATCCGGCATCACTAAGAGCATAGCAAAGAGGCATGTACTTTTGAAATTTGCCCTCATAGCATGTTTGTATGAATGCGTCAAATGGGTTTGAAACCTCGATGACGAATGCCACCGAGTTTCGATGGTCGATGAAGCATAGATCAGGTTTCAGCCTTGGCAGATCTTCAACACCGTTTATAGAGACAGGCCTATTTTGAAAAACATCCACAAAATCCGTCGCAATGCATTTCTGTAGCTCCTTTCTGATGATCTCAACGCATCTGTCGTGTCTTTGTGTGTAGAGGCCCCTCAGTTGACGACATCCATTCAAGGCATGGGAATTTGTGTCAGAACGAAACCCGCACAAAGCACACTCTCTCCGGTAAGTATCAGGATAGTAGATGTTGTTCACTGCATTGGTCTCCAGCAGCTGTAGACGTCCCTTGCTGATGAACCTGGTTATTTGGTCATTGACGTTGGTGTTGGTGAGGGCGTCTATGGAGTGGGTCATTGCCGCATCCGGAATTGTAACCCGGATGTTCTCCCTTGTTGTTGCAGCTGCTGAAAATGGTGCGTATCCTTGTCCATTTGCATTCTTTTGATTGCACTGTACAATTGTCTAGAATTACTGTAGCGCATTTGAACTACTCCATCCTCAGAAGCTGGGAGTACTACTCCGAAACTGTCGCTGTTTTCATCGAATTCCAGCCTTAGATCCAGTCGCACACACAGCTCATGGAGCTCAACGAAGGAAGACCGTGACCAGTTGACCTTACTGCCTTTCCTTAACTTCCCTTCGGAGTCTGTGGCATATCCTCCAAAATTGCTGTCGTCTGGATCTGCATGAGGCACTTTTCTCTTTTCCATGTGGAGATGGAAACTGTTGCGCGCTACCATTCTGACATGTTGGTCATCACTGTTGAGAACAGAGATCAGGAAGGAGATGCGTTTGGCGTAGTACATGGTACTTGGTTTCAACAGACCAAAGCCGCCTTGTTTTCGGGGAAGGAACATGTGCGTTCGATACATACATACATGCATACATGCATACATACATACATACATACATACATACACACATACATACTTACATACATGGTGTGTGTGTGTGTGTGTGTGTGTGTGTGTGTGTGTGTGTGTGTTTCTATGTGCACGTGCGTGCGTGTTTCCGTGCGCGCGCGCGTGAGAGAGAGAGAGAGAGAGAGAGAGAGAGAGAGAGAGAGAGAGAGAGAGAGTGTGTGTGTGTGTGTGTGTGTGTGTGTGTGTTCGGTTATCTCACTTCCTCCATCCAGATCGTCAGGCAATGCAAAATAACTTTGCGTTTATATCATGCAGATTAGACGTCGACAAGATTCTCCTTGTAACGCTTCCTCAGGGACCCGTTTACCGCTTTGAGTAGCTCAGACGCCCTCCTATCCATCCATCGATCCATCCAAAGCACTCCTCCTTCCCCATATCGATCAACGCACTGCGCACCGATAACTCAGCGTCTCTACCTGTTGTTATGATGCTGCTTTGTCTGGTGGTCGTGTTGATCGTCGTGTGCTGCGTTCAAGCTGGAACCCGTCGTAAGCCTCCAGGATCTTTTAGTACTTTCATAGAACAATGGTACCCGCATCCACTTTGTATCTCGACCCCCCTTTGATTAGCTCCTCCCTCCTCCTCCCTCTCCACCTCCTGACTCCCTCTCCCATACGCCCCTCCACTCTGTGAACATGTGATGCGTAAATCCATCTCAATAACGAGAAGAAAAATACAAACACTAATATGAAAACAATGACAACTATAAAACCAATAACACTGAAAGCAACAGTCGTATCACCACCAACAGTAACAACGATTATATACTACCACTACAAACTGCTACCACTACTGCTGCTGCTGCTGCTGCTACTACTACTACTACTACTACTACTACCACCACCACCACCACTACTACCACCACCACCACCACCACCACAACTACTACTACTACTACTACTACTACTACTACTACTACTACTACTTTAGGAAACACATAATGATATGAGCGTCCAATCGATGAAACCAATTTGCTACGTTAGAGTTGTGCCCCTTCTCTGGACTGTCCAGTTCTGTAAAGCTGTGTTCAAGGCTACGGACTGTGTTGGCTGAGTTAAAGGAAAAAAAGGAAATAAGTGTGTGTGTGTATCCGTGGAATTGATAGATAGATAGATAGACAGACACATACGTACATACGTACATACATACATACATACATATATACATACATATATACATAAATAGATGCATACATAGATTGATAAATTGATGGGTGTTTTGTGTGTGTGTTTCTGTGTGTACGTGCGTGTGTGCTTGCGTGCGTGCATTCGTGTGTGTGTGTGTGTGTGTGTGTGTGTGTGTGTGTGCGTGCGTGCGTGTGTGTGTGTGTGTGTGTGTGTGTGTGTGTGTGTGTGTGTGTGTGTGTGTGTGTGTGTATGGCGTTGTAGATCATCATGCAAACATTATCTACATTTTGCTAATGTTTGTAGAGATGTATTTCCCTTCCTTAGATGTAATGTGAAAACGAGAACGTCTGACACAGAGGTAGAAATTAATTATGCGAATAGTAACAACCATCGTGGATGTTACTGTAATTACCTCTGTTACTGTTCTTATTGTTGTTATGGAAACAAGAAACTAGAAATATCACATGCTGAGTCGCCAACGCTTCTAGTGTTGTTGTGCCTGTTTCGGTTGATGATGATGTTGATGATGATGAAAAAGATTATGTTGATGGTGATGATGATGATGATGATAAATGATGATGATGATGATGATGATGATGATGATGATGATGATATGGTCCACTGTTTTCAATACTGACCTTTAGTATTATCAGGAAATGTGCTGCTAAGTAGACCTCCGAAGCAAAATCTGCTTGTGCTTTCATACTTTGGAACGATTCACTATGGTTTTAATACGCCCGTGTGGTTTAGAGAGA
>JADBJO010005582.1:127500-135000 GCA_016801955.1 Conus betulinus
TTTTTTGGTGCCCAGATTAGCAAGACATTTTTCTACTTCTTGAATTGTTATGGGAGCATTCAGATAGTGGCTTATTACAGGGTCTGGATCGTTGTAGATTAGTTTTCCTTCTTCTTGCTCTCTGTGTAGTCTATTTTCTGTTGATAAACTATCTTTGCTGCCATTTTTGGCGAATATATCAACAAAAGCTTCGGCCTTTTCTAGATTAGAAGGGAAATCAGAGTTTGGGAGCTTGACAGGACATTTTGGCAAGTTCAGTTCACTCCATCTTTCATTGTTCTTAACTTTTCCCACACTTTTTGGACATCTTTATGATTTGATATTTCGTTCTTACAAAAGTTAGACCAATATTGCTGTTTTGCTTGTGCTGTGATGTGATTAAAATGATTTTTTGCTCTTTTTTTTCTCAAGAAGCTTTTTAGCGCGCTCTTCCCTTTGCTTCGTAAATATTCTCTCAGTTTGATGTTTTTTTCTCCTTTAGTGGGGCAGAGATAACTGCATATATCAGAAGAATCTTTCAAATTGTCATACAAGCACCAAAATTGGCATGCACATCCATTATAACATGCATTTTCATAATCGAACGTTAGCCACGCATTTTTTTCAAAATGGCCGCCATTTTTCAAGATGGCCGCCATTGCCGGTATGCGATACCATATAATGTCACACAGCATGATGCAGTAGAGCAAATTATATAATTTTGGTACCAAAAGATACGTAATCAACCATGAAGAATCCAAATTTACATATGATTACATAATATTCACCATCTTAATATGCTTTTTGAACATTTTATAACGATCTAAGTGATTTTAAACGGCACTTTGTTTCAGAAGTCAGCTACATCACCAGGATGGACCCGTGGCACTAGTCCTCAATACTTCCCCAATCTCACCTATGACTTACAAGAATTTGCTTGTGCACTGCAACGACCACACCCAGATAAAATGGCGTTTGCTATGCAGGCCAAACTAGCTGACGGTAGCATGCGGAGTGCCTCTGCGTGTCAATGACTACGTCTGACTCAATGTATTTATTGTGCATGAAGTCTACAGATGAGGACACTTGACAGTAAAAAATGCCAGAGAAGTGATGTTCAAGCACAGCCAGGGCACACTGGCGAACATCATTGCTGTGAGATCCAGCATGGGGTCTAGTGTCAACTAAATTAGATTAGGTGAAACAGTACCGATACTGTTGTTTCATTTATATAAATAGGCCTTCTACTAATTTAGTCTCCCAAATGCTATCTAATAAGCCCCTCATAAACTACAGATTATATAAATGTAGAATACAGTTAGGTAGCCGCACCTGAATTGACAGGGTGTGCCAGCGCGGGGGAGAGCCGAGCCAAGGGTAATGGGGCTTTAAGTTACCCGGATGGTGTATAGATCACACGGGAGTTAAATGGCACTAGATGAATGATCGGACTAGGTGTAGGACATGCCATTATGATGTGCGAACCTAGTTGTATCCCATACACTAATGTGCTAAGGTGGTAAAAGGATAGTCCCTCGGCCTTACATGTACATACGATGGCGACTGCTACAATACCAAGATGGAAAACAGACTGGACCAAGTGCTGTTTATGCCAAGAAGACAGGGATGAAGAGTTGAAATCTCCTCCAACTCGCTATGCCCTAGAGCAGGATGGATACAGTATGATTGGAAAGAACATACCCATGTTTCAGTCCATCAGTGAAATGCCAATTAAGTTCGATCCAGCCCGCCTAGACGAAGGCAGTGGTGTGGAAGAAACCCTTCGAGCAAACAAAGCAAAGTATCACCAAAGCTGCAGGGGACTCTTCAGCAACACAAGGCTGGAACGGGCCAGAAAAAGATCAGCCGATTGTTGCAGTACAGGAGCAGAAAGCTCTTCAAAGGTGAGAAGAGCCAGTATTGACCACAATTTTCTATTTGCTTTCTCTGTGTGAACAACAGTCTTCACCATCTGAGCTTAGACAGGCAATGACGATGAAGCTGAACAAGCGACTAAAATGAGTGTGCTCAACATCTTAATGATGGGCGGCTTTTAGCCATTCTGGGCGCTGGTGATGTGGTGGCCCAGGAGGAGTTAAAGTACCACGCTACCTGCCTCGCTGCTCTGTACAACAAAGAGAAAACGCATCTGAGCAGAAATGCAAGCATCATGGAAGAGGATAGTAAAGCATACCCTATTGTCTTCTCTGAGCTCCTAGCATTCATTACAGAAGCTAAACTGAACTCTGAGGAACCTATAGTATTCAGATTAGCAGAGCTGGTGGATCTGTACAAACAGCGACTTGAACAGCTAGGGGTAAAGGCACCCAACGTCAACTCAAGCAGGCTGAAAGAGAAGATCTTGGAAGAGCTCCCTGAACTGGAAGCACACAAGAAAGGGAGAGATGTCCTGCTGGCCTTTCAAGATGACGTTGGTCTTGCCTTGTCTGAGAGCTGTGCCTACTCTGATGCCATCATTCTTTCCAAAGCTGCAAAGATCCTGAGGCGTGACATGCTTGACCATAAGATCTTAACTGATGGAACATACAACATGGACTCTACTGATGAAGTAGTTCCACCTTCTCTGCTGCAGTTTGTTGGCATGGTTGAGCACGGGGCTGACATTAAATCTCAACTAAGATTCGGAGCTTCCAAGACGGACCTTGCCATGGCGCAGCTACTGCAGTATAACTGCTACACTAGATTCAAAGAAGGTGCCCCTACCCACCGACACTCAAAGGATCGAGAGACACCATTCCCCATCTACATTGGTCTGTCAGTGTTTGCAAAGACCAGGATGAAGAAGCTCGTAGAGATGCTCCATGCAAATGTACTAAGCATATCCTATGATCGAGTCCTGGAGATTTCCGCCGAGCTGGGAGATGCTGTTGTGTCCAAGTACATCAGAGATGGAGTCGTCTGCCCCCCAGAACTGCGTAGAGGACTGTTCACCACTTCGGCCATGGACAACATAGACCACAATCCGTCTGCTTCAACATCAACAACATCTTTCCATGGTACAAGTATATCGCTGTTCCAGCACCCCACTCATGACAATGAGGGAGAACAGCAGGAGAAACTGCAAGTAAGGGGTACCAGGGTGAAGACAGTCCCAGAACTTCCAGACTCTTATGCAAACATCAAGCCTGCACACTTCACCAACAAGAGTCCACCTCCTCCTCAAGTGACTAACATGACTCTACCAGACATGAAGATGTTGAAACCACAGCTGGCTTTGGAGTATCAATGGCTCCAGAAAGTCTCCATCACAGAGGTCCATGACAATGTAAATATCACATGGTCTTCCCATCACGCAGACAAGAAGAGGGGTCCTGCATTCAAAGCTTGTATTTCCACTCTGCTGCCTCTCCTGAGAGACCAAGCCACTCTGTAGCTACAGTGCGACATGTCATGGACAAGATCAGGGATGCAGTGAGGTTGCTTAACCCTGGACAAGTGCCTGTGATCGCAGCAGATCAGCCGATATATGCTACAGCCAAGCAGATCCAGTGGCAGTGGCCTGAAGATTACGGTGAAAGCCAGTTCTCATCATGTTCGGAGGACTGCACATTGAGATGACTGTGCTGCGTTCACTCGGTTCCCTCCTTCAAGACAGTGGGTGGACAGGAGCTCTTACTGAGGCGGGGGTAGCTTCATCCGGCACAGCAGATTCTTTCCTATCAGCTGCGAGTGTCACCAAGACCCGCCAAGCCCACCAGGTGACAGCTTGCAGCCTCTACAAGCTCCTGAAATCAGCCTACTCTACATATGTGGAAGAACTGGCTGACCCAACTGACACCAGGAGTTTTGAAGACTGGTGTGAACACCGCAAACTACAGAGTCCACAGTTCCAGTACTGGCATCTTGTGCTGACAATGGAATTAGCTGTTCTGCTATTCATCAGGTCTCTGAGAGAATCCAACTTCAGTCTCTACCGTCAGGCCTTATGTCAGCTGATACCATACATGTATGCAAACAACAACGTGAACTACGCACGATGGCTTCCAATACATCTAATAGATATGTTGACCTTGGAGGAGCGACACCCACAGATTGCAGAAGCTTTCCATGGTGAGAAATTTGTTGTCCACAAATCCAACAGAGATTTCTCAGGAATGGCAATCGACCAAGCACACGAGCAAGCCAATGCCGTCATCAAAGGTGACGGTGGAGCAGTCGGAATCACTGAAGATCCATCAGCACTGAGAAGATGGATGGTTGCTGGCCCTGCAGTGTCACAGCTTACTGCACAGTATGAGGAGGAGGCGTCAGTGTTGAGGGATGTGTCAAAGCAGACAAAAACATCATGAACAGACACCCACCTACCAGAGAAGCTTCCTGGAGAAGGTCCACAGGTTGACAAGCACACTAGAGGAAATGGGCAATCCATTTCAAGAAGAAAGTGGAGATCTGCTCAGTCTGGACACCAAGAATATAGCATCCCCTTGTAGTGCTAATAGGATTGCTACTCACCTTTCAACTGGGAATGCATCCTTTGAGGCGCACTTAGAGACACTAACGCATGAAGATACAAGCTCGTTCCATGCACCGATCAAGAAGACAAAAATGGATTTTTTTCAGCAAGAAACGCTCACCACCGTTGCCAAGGATAAGGTGCTGAAGGAGGACTGCCAGCTGTTCTCAAAATTGTTCATTTCCTGCCAGAACAGGGAATGCGATCTACATGAGTTCTTCCGCCACGAGAATCAGTCATTTCCAGCATCTCTTAGCGACGGAGGGACGCTGCATGTCTGCCAGAAGTCACAGCTAGCTGCCATACTGGAGGGCAAAGTTACACTGCCTGATGCAGAACCTATGACTGATGTCATTATCATCGATGGGTTCAGCTCTTGTCAATGCGTTGCCACCAAGAACATTCAAGACATTGGCAGAGTATGCTGAGATGGAATTCATACCTAAAGTTGACGCATGCGCCAAAAGGTACCATAGAACTGACATTGTGTTCGACACATACAAGGCCTCGAGCCTCAAATCCGAAACTCGATCTAAACGAGGTCTGGGAGACAGACGCCGGGTCACAGGGACAGGAAAGTTGCCAAGGAACTGGCGCAACTTTCTACGTCATTCTGCTAACAAGACTGAGCTGTTTGACTACCTGGCTGAGAAGGTGGTGGAACACCACTATGACAACAGAGTCATCATCACTAGAGGTCCACATGCACTCAGCAACCACACCCAGGTCAATCTCAGTGAGATCTCTCCCTGCAATCATGAAGAAGCCGATACAAGAATCTTCCTACATATCAAGGATGCTGTAAAGGGGGGCTTCAAAACAGTCATGATCAGAGCCAATGACACAGATGTTCTTGTGATTGCTGTTGCCACTTTCTCACAATTACAGGAACTGGGACTTCAGGAAATGTGGCTAGCTTTTGGGCAAGGACGGAATCTGAAGTGGATCTCAGTGCATGAGCTCAACACAACCCTTGCTCCAGAGAGGAGCAGTGGTATCCTGTTTTTCCATGCCTTCACAGGTTGTGATATTGTATCTGCATTCCGTGGAAAGGGCAAAAGGTCAGCCTGGCAGACATGGGATGTGTGTCCTGAAGCTTCAGATGTCTTCACCAAACTGAGCAGCTATCCTACACAGGTTGAAGAAGAGGATATTGGGAGGTTGGAGAAGTTTGTCGTCACGATGTATGACCGATCCAGTTCAACTGAAGCTGTTGATGATGCACGGCTGGAACTCTTTGCCAGGAAGCAGAGATCCTACGAAGCTATTCCCCCAACTCGTGCAGCTCTTGTTCAGCACATCAGACGTGCTGCATACCAGGCAGCATGCATATGGAGCCGGTCTTTGGAGTGCCAGCTTGAAGAGGAGAGTCCTGCTGAATGGGGGGGGTGGAAACAAGAAGGAGACTGCTGGAGTATCCTATGGTCTGTGCTCCCACCAATTGCTCAGAGTTGCCAGCAACTCACGAAATGCCAGTGCAAGACGCAGTGTCTCGGACGTTGCAAGTGCTACAAGTTCAGTTTGAGCTGCACGGCAATGTGCAGCTGAACCTGCTGAAAACAATGTGCTTATTTGGAAAGAACAATGCTGAATTGGAATGAACAATGCTCAGCTGGTCATGATAATGATTTTACATGTACAAGTACCATACTTTACTTTGTTTAGCTTACTACTTGCTCATTTCAATTGTCATATTCTACAATGTAATATTGTACAATGTAACATTTTGTTAAAGATCAGTAAAATCAGTGTTTGGTGGCTTTTCATTGATTTTAGAGACTTCCTTTTGTCAGATTTGAATTCTTAATTGTCAAAAATGTCAGAAACGGTTTTGATATCCTCAAAATCGGATGAGAAGAACCATAGATATACCAAAGAGCCAAAATATATGACGCGAATGGCCGCCATCTTGAAAAATGGCCGCCATTTTGGATTTTTATGTGGCTAACGTTCTTTTATGAAACAACAGTCCAAAAGTAATGTGCATGCCAATTTTGGTGCCTGTATGACAATGTGAAAGATTGTTTCACTTATCTGAGCCAAAATATATGACGCGAATGGCCGCCATCTTGAAAAATGGCCGCCATTTTGGATTTTTACGTGGCTAACGTTCTTTTATGAAACAACAGTCCAAAAGTAATGTGCATGCCAATTTTGGTGCTTGTATGACAATGTGAAAGATTGTTTCACTTATCTGCCCCGCTACTTTTTCCCCTTTTCACATGTCTCATTCCACCAGGCATTACCTGCGCGCTTTTTGAACTTGATTTGACAGGTTTTATAATAGGTATTGATTGATTCGCAGCAGATAGTATAGCCTTCTGAAACTGATCGTATAGGTCATCAACAGATTGAGTATCAAGTTCTTTTGTGTCGACGTAGAATGTTTTTTTAGTAACTCTGTGAATTTACCCCAGTCAGCTAATTTATAATTATATTTTGGGACTGTTTCCATTGTTAAATCTGTTGGTTCAGGTCTTGAAGTTTCAAAGGTAGTAATGATAGCAATATGATCACTATTGAGTGTGTCATCCAGGGTTTGCCAATCACAAAGTGGCGCTAGATCTGGAGATACTAAAGTTAGATCTATTGCACTTGGCTTGTGCTTCGGGTTGTCAGGAATTCGTGTTACTTTCCCGTCATTCAAAAGATATAAGGACGAGTCGACTAGATTTTCTACAAAACGGTTACTAGTAATCGACTGACAATTCTTTTTTCCCAAAACGGGGAATGAGCATTAAAATCTCCAGCTATAAGATATCTATTGTTTTTTTATCTGGTCTTGTATGCAATGATCGTAACCATTCAGAATTAAACTCGTTAGGACCCCGTGGTAGATAGACTGACACGACAGTTAATACGATGTTACAATTTACCTGAACCCTTACTGCGCACGAATAGGAATCAGGTGTGTCTGGTGGAACGGGACTTGCGCAGGGGGTGTAGTTTACTCCTTCCTTAATGTAAATGGCTACGTTGATTTTTTCATCTGTGTTCCCCTGTTGAACAATTGGGGGAAATAATAGCCAGCAAGTTTAGGTAATTGT
>JADBJO010005582.1:142500-147500 GCA_016801955.1 Conus betulinus
ACAGCGTACAGCTGTGTCATCCCTAGAGACAGGTGACGTCATCAGTGACGTGTAGAGTGATGTCTTCTCTGGGAATCTGACAGATCTGCTGACAGTGTACAGCTGTGTTATCCACAGAGACCAGTGAAGACCAGTGATTTGTAGAGAAGAAAAGACACAGAAGCTACTACAGAGACGCCTAGGCTCGACGTCACCACCAAGGCAAACAACGAACAGAAAACAGACGAATGGATCAAACAGCAAGATCAGGCACTGAGAGCGTGCTCACTGCCGGTGTGAACAGACAACAAATGGCGATGTCGAAGCAAGACTGAAGATCTGCATTGTCAACCCAAGGTCTGGCTTCCCTCGAAAATATTTGGAATACCAACACCTTCAGTTTCTAAACCTCAGATCAACTGTTCAGAATCAACATTCTCAACACACTGCTGTAATGAATCAATTCTGGAGAGGCCTCTAGGAATATCTTTTAGAAACTTGTAGCATCCCAGAATCGCTCTATACAGGTGATTTTTTGACGTTTCTGGTCAAACACCAATATCGAACTGTGAAAGAAAAAAGAAAGCTCCACAATAGTCATCCCCATTGAAATCAGTCATAAAAGATGACACTAGCTATGGCACGTCCATAGCTGTCTTTCAGAGAAAACCATTTGTTGGGTTCTGTACAGAAAAAAAAAACTGTTATTAACGGCACAGCCAGTGTTAAGTAAGTTACCCAAGGTCAGACCAGTGTGTTAGGCTAACGGGTAGGTCAGAGATCTGCTAAGTCGTAGCCACAAGACCCTCTTCTTCATTTTAGTCATTAATTCGTTTATCCATCAGCTTTAAGTCATTCGCAGTGCGGTCTCAAAACTTAACAGATGTGGTTTAGTGCATATGGACGAGCCCGCAAGCAGTCCTTGACTTAGATGCTGCTCCCGCATCTTGCAATGCATGAGGCTGTCAAGGCGCTCCATTGTTCACGGTCCCCAGCCAGTCTGGTAGTGTCACTCCCATCCTCTGTCAATGAGTTTAAGGTCTCTTTCCACTGTCTGTCGCCAGCTCATCCTGGGTCGTCCTCTTTTTCCCTGGCCTGCTGGGGTCCATTTAATGGCCTCATCTGCAGGTCTTGAAGACGGTAATCTTAAGACATGACCGAGCCAGTGGAGGTGCCGTCTTCAGACGATGGTTGACACGGGGAGCTGTTTGGACCCTTCCCTGACGTCTTCATTTGGTATAAAGTCTGACCATTTGATGCCCAAGATCTTACGTAGGCACTTAGTATCAAAGGCGTCGAGTTTCTTCTCCTGGGTGGTCTTGAGTTCCCAGGTTTCACAGCCATATAAACAGCATTGAAATCACACTGGAGTTATAAAATTTAAGTTTGATTCCAAGGGAGAATTTCTAGCTGTTCCATATTTTGTTCAGCAGTCCTTGATGAAACTGAAACCATAAGAGAGCAAAGGAGACATGACACAGAAAAGAAACAAGGAATCGAAGGAACCTGAGGGAAGGAAGCGAGCATAGACAATTTGGTACAGTCTGCAGGGGAGAGCTCTGGTGGCCACTTCATTGCCACAGAGAGCGAAGAGGAAGATAAACGTAAGTTTGAAGATGGCAATGAAAGGCATGATTGCTCTGCATCTGCTGATGCTGATGACAGTGATGATGGAGATGGTGATAATGATTATAATAGTCATAACTCTTCTTCTTCTATTTTTTTTAACTAGTATAGTAGTCTCTGTAGTAGCGGGTTGTAACAGAAACAGTGGAAGCAGCAGCAGCAACAGTAGTAGCAGCAGAAGCAACGATAGCAACAGTAGTAGCAGCAGCAACGATAGCAGCAGTAGCAGTTTTAGTGGTGGCACAGCAACAGTGATAGTGGTAATAGTAGTAGCCGCAATAACAGTGGTGGTAGTAACAAAAAAAAAACCACCAGCAATAGTAGCAGCAGTAAAAGTGGTAAGAGAAGTAGCAGCACCACCACCGTTAATAGCAGTAGTAGAATTACTCCTCATTCATCATTTTACGCCATTCAGCCTCCCCCCTCCCACACTACCCCCCCCCCCCCCCCCCTCCCCCCTACATTCCACCTTCCCCTGTGTCTCCATCTTTGATTCCAGGAAGGTGTGGCAAGTTCAGATGGAGGATCCACGGAGTTCGGCACTGGAGTCCACTCCTCCTGGAACGGGCATCGAGGTGAACTGCAAGTTTGACGCCTTCCAGCGCTACGCCATCCTGGACATCCCTCGCTGCCACTTCAGCGTCAAGTTCCGACCCTTCAACCCTGAAGAAACCACTGGCCCCAGAGCTGGGTGCCCGCCATTTCCGTAGTGGTCGGACCAAAAACGCCATTTTCGGCGAAACTGAGTTAGGCAGGTCAGTTCTGGCCTTGCGCCGCTACCATCCACTCCACCTCGCCCCAAGCTACTGAGCAAGTTACTTAGCAAGTTACTTAGTTCTGAGAGGCAGGGGAGTTTACAGCTCGCCCGCAGCTGCAGAGGCCGAGCCATGAATGCAGGTCAGGGAAAGGGGTGTTTTCTGCAGGCTGCTCCCCACCAGCCAGCTAACCGTGCTGTACTCGGCGAACTGAATGTCATCTGTGCATAGCCCGTTCTGGCGGCAATGCGTTCGGCATTCTTGAGCGGTCATTACAAATGGGGCTGTCGGTTTGATAATTAGTGGTTGTCATGAAAATGTATATATATCTGCGCTCTTGAGATGACTGAATTGGCGAATTTCCGACAACTCTTTTAATACCAAACTCGACTAGGTGTATTTTCCTGACCATAACATAGATACGGCATGAAAGCTTGTACGCAAGTGGTCAGGCAATATTAGAACTAGAACAATGACAACACACACAAAATTGCGCAAAAATAACGTGATCACTTCCCGGGTATTTAATATTCCCTAGTTAACTAGTACACAAGTTTGATACATGCCTCTGCTCAGACTACAGCAACAAAATGTTGGATCAGGAATGTGCCGTAGGCTTGTTTGTTCGCCCTTCACTAAGTGTCTCGCGCGGGACGGGGAAATATAAAGCTGTGGCCCCCCACACCTCTTCTCCCTCCTCATCTCTCCTCTCCCAACCTCGACCTCATTCTTCAGACTTCTCCATCCACCCATATCCCTCCACTTCTAACCACGTGATAATCATGCGCCCAATGAGAGAGGATGATGCGAAAACTATTCTTGGCCGTGTGATTAAATCCTGTAATTTGCGCTGATACAGTGGTCTGTATGATTAACTGTTTTCAGTGTTTACTGCTTGCAAGTCATTACTGAGTCATTGTTTGATGGTTTGACAGGGACAATACCAAGAAATGCCACTGGAAGAAACAGTTCTGTGCCACTGATACACACATCACTCTTTTTTACACCAACTTGTGTCTTTCCAAAGGCGAAAAAGCTAGTGGTGCATTCTATGCGACAAACCAGTCACTATGAATCATGTTCTTAAAGAGTGTTTGGACTTATATGATTTTCATCACCATCATCGCCTGTTACCCTTCCTGGGGTACAGGCCGCCAACCAAGAACCTCCAGGCATCTCTGTCCTGGGCTCTATTCTCCAGCTGGTTCCAAGTCATCCCATGTTTCTGATGTCTGCTTCCAGGTCCCTGCGCCAGGTGTTCCTTGGCTGACTTCTTTTTCGTTTTCCTTGGGGGTTCCATGTTAGGGCTTGTCTGGTGATGTTGCTTGCAGGCTTCCGCAGCGTATGTCCAATCCAGCCCCAATATCGTTTCTTGATTTCCTGTTCTGCGGACAGCTGGTTTGTTCTGTCCCGGAGCTCGTTGTTGTTGATAGTGCCTGGCCATCGGATGCGGAGAATTTTGCACAGACAGTTGATGAACACCTGCACTTTCTTGGTGGTGGCAACTGTAGTTCTCCAGGTTTCCGCTCCGTACAATAGAACTGCTTTGATGTTGGTATTGGAGAGCCTGACTTCGGTGTTGACTGACAGTTTCCTTGGAGCTCCAGATGTTCCGTAGCCGTACGAACGCTGCCCTGGCCTTTCCGATCCTTGTTCTGACGTCGGCGTCCGTGCCCCCCTGCTTGTCGTCGATGACACTGCTCAGGTAGGTAAAGGCTTCTACTTCCCCTAGCGTCTCGCTGTCCAGCACGATCGAGATGGTGCTGACAGTGTCGGCCTTGAGAATCTTGCTCTTGCCTTTATGGATGTTGAGCCCTACTTGTGCTGATGTGGCTACTACGTTGCTTGTCTTCTCTTGTATCTGATGTTGAGTGTGCTAAAGTAGTGCCAGGTCGTCGGCTTAGTCCAAATCGTCAAGCTGCGTCCAGGGTGTCCACTGGATCCCATGTCTTCTCTGAGCTGTTGAGGTCTTCATGACGTTAAATATGAACAAATTACAGCAGGCTCACTGAAACACCTGTACAGAGATGTTCCACCAGATGTGATTGTTTCAGTTCCCGAAAGAGATAGAATATTTCTTTCGATCAAAGATTTCACGCAAGAAAGATTCCCAGCAATTTAACTGGACTAGAAAAATCTGGTTCAGTGTGTGTGTGTGTGTGTGTGTGTGTGTGTGTGTGTGTGTGTGTGTGTGTGTGTGTGTGTGTGTGTGTGTGCGTGCGCGCGTGTGTGTAGGTGTGTGTGTGTGTGTGTGTGTGTGTGTGTGTGTGTGTGTGTGTGTGTGTGTGTGTGTGTGTGTGCACACGCGCGCGCGCGCGCGCTTCAAATTGTGTAAGGCATTGACTTTGATGAAGTGACAATCTATGCATGGCCCCTCGGATCAGCTGGACTATGAACAATCTGCACTGTGCTGAATTGCACTGGGGGGCCAAATCATGACAAATCGTTTCCTCTAGGAGGCAGCTGGGGTGGAGGAGGAGAACTTGCATTATTGTAATGGGGGTGAAAATGGGGATCGGGAGAAAGAGCAAGGGGGGGGGGGGGGAGTAGGAGCAAGACTGAATCTTGTTTTCTGAGAGAAAGGTGTGTAAGGTTGGTTTTTTTTTTTTTTTTTTTTTTTTTTTTTTGTACGCAGGCTGA
>JADBJO010005583.1:5000-13515 GCA_016801955.1 Conus betulinus
TCACGTGCAGTCAGTGTTTTTCATGTGTTTTGTTTTTTATTTCTGCTCGCTGATAGGAACTTCCATTTGTGTCTCCAATTGTTAACCATTTCTATCCTAGTGTTTAGGGTTGCTAATTTTGTTTGCACGCGCGCGCGCGCGCGCGCGCGCGCGCGCGTGTGTGTGTGTGTGTGTGTGTGTGTGTGTGTGTGTGTTGTACAGTCTCCTTCAGTGAGTGTGGCTTGTTTCAAGCCTTAAACCTTTATCTAAATAAAACTCTCTCTCTCTCTCTCTCTCTCTCTCTCTCTCTCTCTCTCTCTCTCTCTCTCTCTCTGAGTGTGTGTGTGTGTGTGTGTGTGTGTGTGTGTGTGTGTGTGTGCAGGGACAATGTCAATTGAGTCAGACATGGAAAAAGCAAAAAATGTGCCTCTGTCTGTGGTGTCTGTCTGTCTGTCTGTCTCTCTCTCTCTCTCTCTCTGTCTCTGTCTGTGTGACTTCTGTCTGTCTGTCCGTCCGTATGTCTGTCTGTCTCTGTCTGTGTGTGTGTGTGTGTGTCCCTGTGTGTGTGTTGTGTGTGTGTGTGTGTGTGTGTGTGTGTGTGTGTGTGTGTGGTGTCCTGTAGTGTGGTCTGGTGAGTGTGTGTGTGTGTGTGTGTGTGTGTGTGTGTGTGTGTGTGTGTTTTCTTCAATTTAATGTCTATACACAAAAGTGATTTTAGACAACTAAAATAACTGAATAAACAAGGTAGAAAAGGAGGAAGGGAGGGGAGGGGTGTGTGTGGATAGAAAGGCAACTGAAGGAGATAAAGAGATAGAGAAACAGCGAGATAGAAAAAGATGAAGAAGTGTGTGTGTGTGTGTGTGTGTGTGTGTGTGTGTGTGTGTGTGTGTGTGTGTGTGCCCGGCGTTGAATACAAGTTCTCTAGCTCTCAGCAGTGCTCTCGAATTCAAATCTCGCTCTCTCTCTCTCGGTCGATCTCTCTCTCTCGCTCTCTCTCTCTCTCTCTCTCTCCTCTCCTCTCTCTCTGTGTGTGTGTGTGTGTGTGACTCCGTTCGTTAGTAGCTTGACAGCAGTGAACTGCGAATTGGACAAATGCTCTCTCTCTCTCTCTCTCTCCTCTCTCTCTCTCTCTCTCTCTCTCTCTCTCTCTCTCTCTCCTCTGGCAGTGTTTGTCTGTCTGTCTGTCTCTGTATCTATCTCAGTTTGTCTCTGTCTCTCCCCTGTCTGTGTGTGTGCGCTTGTGCGCGTATGTGTGTGTGTGTGTGTGTGTGTGTGTGTGTGTGTGTGCGCGCGCGCGTGCGCGCGCAGTGTGCCCGCGCGTTACGTACGTGTGTGTGTGTTTGTAGATGGGTGAGTCAGAATGAGCAGACAGAGAAAGACCATCCTTGAACCTCCCCCTCCCCCCTTCCCCTCCCCCCCCCCCCCCCCCCCTCCCCATAATCCACCGAAATCATATCCGTTCTACCTTGAACTACATCTGGTCCAAGTTCAATAGAAGGAGCTCGCGCGCACACACACACACACACACACGCACGCACGCACGCACGCACGCACGCACGCACGCACGCACGCACACGCACACACACACACACACACACACACACACACACACATAGAGTGAGGGATGGAAGGAGGAAGGGATTGATGGATGGTTATTTATTGAGTAAGGCCATGACCCCTTTTGAAGGGGTACATGAACAAAAATCACAGGCTCTGAAAGGGTTCACAATAAGATTATGGGAATAGGCAAAAAACAAAACAAAAACAAAAACAAACAAACAAACAAAACAAAACCAACCCCCCCCCCCAAAAAAAAAAAAAAAAATAAACAAAAACGAAAAATGTAAAAACAGAGTTATGAGCAATATGCAGATCAAACTTTGAATGTTTTATACAAACAAATTGCAAACTGTTTGACGAGAGTTTCACGGTTAGAGGATATAAGCAACGCAAGTCTGAATAACGAAAACTACCATCAGTACTTCTTAGGAATCAACTGATTTCTAAGATCATTCAAAGCAGGACAGCAAAGTACGAAATTGACTTCATCTTCCCGTGCACTTTAACTTAATGGACTAATAAGATCACGTTCAGTATGCTGTTTGTAGGGAACACGTCGAACAGCTATAACCCAGACTCCAAATGGAAATCTTGCCATAATGTATTTTTAGTGTCTTGTCTGTTTTCATGTTGGCACACGATGGAGCGAATCAAACTGCCAATACAAATCAAATCTTGCACTCACAGTACATGAGTGTTTCACACTTGCCACATGCAGTATATCAATCTCGTGCGAAGCCTGCGTAGAAACTAGTGGTATCACCCAAACTCTGACTGAATCATACGTACCACCAGCCCAAGTTCATGCACTTTCACTTTCACCTTTATTACCCAGTTTACCTTGCCTCTTTCATCTAGTTAATACAACATATGATAAGCTTTTGTTTTTGGTAGAGTCGACTCTTGCATTCGTGTAAGTTTAAACCAGTAAATACTAATCTAATGATTGATTAAACTAACTGGAAATCTGTTTGTCTTGCCATATATAAATCTTTCGGCGTTTGTAATGATACAAGGGCAAACAGATGGAGCGTTTCACAGTATAATGCCGCATTATCAAGCCCCTACACTTCAACACCTTATTGTACCATCGCCTGCACTTGCGAATCAGTGTACAAAAAAGCTGAAGAGACTGATTTCCCAATCAAAATGAATGCTGAATTAAACATACTACAGCACGCTTTGCTCCGCAAGCAATATCTCCAAATGCAAGATTAAAGCTTAGTCGTGTTGAGAAATAAATCCCTAGATGCATTGATAACGGGCATACTTTTATTATAAATCCGGTGCTCCCTAACTCCTAGATAACCACATTTTTCTAAAGACAATGACATTGCTTTTTTGCTATGTTCACTTTTAATTGAACAACACTTTAAAGACTATTCAGCTGAGTTTGGAGGCCAGCAACTGTTTCTGATAGCAGGGCAACATCGTTTGCCATAACAAGATGAATATATGTAAAATGTGCAGTAAATTGTGCACCATGTCTCACATTAGAAACAACTTCAGACAGTAATTCATTAATGAACAGAGTAAAAAGGATGGCGCTACACACATCGCCTTGGTTTACGCCACTAGTAATTTGAATAAAATCTTACGTGTTTCCCTCACATCGAACTTTAGCCTTCACGCTGTTGTACACACTCATTGCGCACTTAAATAGCATCCCACGTACACCGTTTTTCAATAGAACAGGACATGAAAAAACTCCTATTATGGAATCAAAGTCGTGTTCAAAACCAACGCAAGCAACATACAGTTTACGATTAAAAAAAAACAAACTCTTTTTGAGTAAATCCCAACAAAGTGAACATATGATCAACTATAGAGTTATTGTGTTTGAAACCAGCTTGAAATTATCGCGTCAGTTTGTTCTCTGATGCCTATACCTGTGTTATATAATGAATCACCGTACTGTGTGTTTTATCGTGTGTGTGTGTGTGTGTGTGTGTGTGTGTGTGTGTGTGTGTGTGAGAGAGAGTGTGTGTGGAGAGAGAGAGAGAGGGGGGATACGGGATAATTTATTCAATAAGGCCACTGACCCCTTTGAAGAGGGTGCATAAACAACATGGAATACAGGCACAGGAAATGCTCACTATCAAGAAACAGAAATGGGTAGAGAAACATGGGAAAATTGATAACGAAATTATGAACAATATTCAGATCGAATTTTACATGCTTTATATAAGTAAACAGCAGACTGTTTGACGATATCCTCACGCTTAAATGGCATAAGCAATACAAGTTTAAGCAATGAGGGATGGTATGAATACTTCGTAGGGATCAGCTGGTCTCTAAGATTTTTTTTTTCAAAATAGGACAACAAAATACAAAATGGGCCTCATCTTCACGGGCACTTTTACATAATGGACAAAATAAGATTTCGTTCATCATGCTTTCTGTAACTATAGCGATACAGAGATAAATCAGATGTCGAAATCATAATCTCGTCATGATATACTTTAAATGTCTGTCCATTTTCACTGATATGGAACGCAGTAAAGCAAATTGAATCGCCTTTACAAACCAAATCTGATACCACCCTGAATATGAGCATCCCACCGTTGCCACCAGCACTCCATCAATCTTGTACCAGCATACATAAAAAAAAAACTAGTCATGACCCCAACAACTTGACTTAACCACATAATTATACCCAACCCAAGTTCATAGAGTTTGACTTTTACCTTTGTTACCCAGTTCATTCTACCTCCATTCATCTAAATCACATATATGTATTATGGGTAGGGCCTATAGGCCCTTCTTGCAGATGCAGAAAAAAATCCCTTTGTGGCATAAAGGGCCTGTGGCATATAGGGCCTTCTTGCAGATTAAAAATCCCTTTGTGGCATATAGGGCCTGTGGCATATAGGGCCTGGGCATACAGAGTGCCTCCCATATAATATGACATGTTGTAAGTTTTTTTTTTAAGGCAGCCTTGACTCTTGCATTCCTGTACGTTTTTAGCCAGTAATGAATGCTTCTGATCATAGCGTTTTAAACAAATTGGGTGTCTATTTGTCTCGCCATAGACTAAATCATTAGGTGTTTGTAATGAAACTCCAAGGAATTTCTTCATGGCAAACAAATGAACTGTTTCACAAGTGTAAACGCCGCATTGGCAAGCTTCTACACTTCAGCACCATACTTTTTTTTCCATCCGCTATCCCCGCCTTTACTATTTTTTTTTTTTTTGGTCTTTTTTTTCCTTCTATGTTTCTTTTTTGTTTGATTTTGTTTTTCTTTTTCATTTTCACTTTTCATCCTTTATTTTTGGCATTTTTTTTTTGTAAAGGCGGTCCTTTTTTTTTTCCCTTCTTCCTTCCCTTCATCTCTCAAGCACCATGCGGGTCTGTATGATGTATTGCTGTCAATGGACATTGATTTACTGGTTTTAATGTTTTGGCGTTTGTTACAGCGCGTCAGGGTTTATTTCTGTACTAGAGTTTGGTGCAGTGACACTCTCACACTGTGTTTCACAACAAGATACAAGGGTTATATATATATATATATATATATATATATATATATCTATATATATATATATATATATATAGTATATATATTCTTTAATTTGTTTTGTTTTAGCATAGAAACGATTTGCTTCAGAGGTATCATGATTCTCCACTTCAAATCGGCTATTCCTATCTTTTATCAAGTCAGTCCAGGTTTGTGGTATGGCATTTAGTAGAGCATTATATTGAAACATGGTTATTGCCCTGTTTTGGTTAAGTAGGTCTTGTACTTCCACTAAAGTTAAAAAACGCCTTTCCTGCGTTTTAATAATATCGTTTATTGTGATGAGGCCTTTTCTCTCGCCATTTTTCAAAATTGAGGACCTTACTTTTATATTTGATGAACTTATTATAAAAGAGACATTGTGTACCAATATATTTTGCAAGTACACTATCGCTTTCTACTTTAGTTTTGTTATCCAGGTAAGTTAATAGAACTTCTTTCCAAAAATTATTTTCGATTGTAGAGATCCCTGGTATATCTTTAGGAGAACTGTTTATTTTCAAATATTTCCTCAGCTGAGGCTATTCTTTTCAAGTGCCAAAAAGGAATGAGGCAGCATGTGTCAGTTCTTTTGGTGTATAATCGTCCAATCCACTGTAGGTTAAAGGTATTTTGCAATTCAATCATGTCAACCATTCTTACCCTCCTTCTTTATAATCTGCTTTTCATGACCTTTCTTGTAATCTTTTCAAAGGCTTTTCTGTTACCGTGTTTCCTTTTCCAAAGAAATTTATATAAAATTGTATTAACTTTAATCAGTATTTCCCTTGGCAGTCCAACCGACTGCATAACATAAATAAATTGGCTGGTCAAAAAATGTCTTTATGATCACTATTTTTTCCATGTATGCTAAAGTCTCTCTTACTCCATTCTTTTATCATAGCTGTTAGAGTATTCAGCCTACTTTTCCAGTTGTCTTCTATTTTCTTTGGCCATTTTGTCTTTTGCAAAGGACATTCCTAAGATTTTTATTTTGTCCACTATTTCAAAGGGTATGTTAAGAACTCTTTTCATCAACATCACCTATTGCCAAGACTTTAGTTTTGCGTATGTTTAGTTTCAAGCCAGAGAAACATGCAAATTGTCTGAGAATATTTTGTGCTGTTGTTATGTCATTCTGGTGTTAAAAAAAAAGGGTTTTGTCGTCAGCCATCTGTAGAATTTTGATGCTTGCATTTCTTTCATTTCGTATCTGTATTCCTTCAATGCCACTATTTCTAATCGTAATAGCTAGCAGTTCTACAGCCAAAACGAAAGCTAGAAAGGGGAAAACGGACATCCTTGTCTAATACCACAGTTAACATCAAAACTTTTCCGATATCCAGCCCCCATGATTTATGTGATTGACAGCCTTTTTTTTTATTATTTATTTTTTTTTTTTTTTAGCATAATTCGAATCCATTTCGTAAAATCGGGACCAAATCCAAAAACATCGAATGCGTTCAATAAGTACGTTTTTGTCATGGAATCGAATGCTTTTGAATAATCAAGCGCTAATAATATAAAACCTGATTTACCTGTTTTGTTTACGTAATTGATTGCATCGTCAATTGTACGAATGACTGTAGATATATTTCGATCTTTAATGTAACCAACCTGGTCTTCACTTACCAGAATGCTGTATAACACCACTTAGTCTCTGTGCCGTAACTTTAGCTAGAATTTTATGTCAATGTTTGTTTAAGTAATAGGTCTCCAGTTTGTTAGATGTATTTTATCCAGATCTTTGCCTTTATGAATTAGTGTTATCACACCTTGGTATTGAGTATAGACAGCTCATCTTTCTGAAAGGATTCATTGAAAGAGGCGGTTACAATATCTTTTAATTTAGGCCAGAAAAATTTCATGAATTCAACAGTAATTCCGTCCATACCTCGCACGATGTTTCATTGACAGTGACAAGACCTTCACATGAGTTGGAGTCAGTGTCATTAGGCGAGGAATATCTTCTCCAGCAATAAAGTCGTGCGTAGCTTCAGTCACATTTGCAACGTCAGTCTTTTGATTGTAAAGATTTCTATAGAAGGTAACCTCTTCTTTTCATTATTTTTGGTCTGGTCAGTGGTAGTAAAACCCAGAATCTGACACAAGACGAGTAATCACATTTTTTTCTTTTCCTTACTTTTTCAAGGTTACAGAAATATTTGGTGTTTTTTTTTTCTCCTTCTTCAATCCATTTTCACTCTTGATCTAATTTGGCTCCTCTCGTTTTTTTTTGCATATCTAGTAGTTCTAATTTATGTTTAGTACTTAATAATCATTCTGTAAGCGTGCATTTCCAGGGTCTTTTGTTATGCGAAATTTCGATGTCATGAAGTTGTTTTCGCAGTTCTAACTGTTCGTTTCTTCGACAACAAGCTAATCGTTTGCCAAAATCAACACAATAATTACGTATTTCGGATTTCGTAAGTTCCCATTTATCAACAGAATTTATAAGTTCCTTATTATTTACACAATGATCTATTATTGCATTCACATTTTTTACAAAACTTTCATGTCTGAGGTAGCTATTATTAAATCTCCAATACCCTGGACCTCTTATGAACTTGCTGTTTTCTAATTCTGTGACTACAGCTTTATGATCCGAATTAGAGACTGTATAATGTTCGCAAGACGCAATAAAGGAAATAATATCTTCTGAAGCAAAGCAGTAATCTAAACGACGAGCGATAAAAGGATGAAAGCGGTTCCAGGTATATTCTTGATCATTCTCATGGAAGATCCTCCATACATCTGTCAAAGAGAGCTCACGTACACAGGTCTTAAAAGCTTCAACTTCTGCCTCATTAAAAGGATTTCCGGATATAACATCATGCTTGTTGTTTAAGACACAGTGAAATCACCACATAAAATGATATTTTCAGCTTCCAAATCTTGCAGTTTCACATACAGGTTGTGGAAGAAACGCCTTTTGTCCATAGAATCGTTAGGCGCATACACATTTACAATGGTGATCGGGATTTGCTCAAATTTAAATATTGATTGCAACAGTGCGATCCTCTGTTTAAAACAAGTTCAATGTCATCATTAACATATTGGGAACCAGTATAACTTCGCCCTTTCTTCGGACGACGTACCCTCTTTTGCAAAAATCCTTCCACCCCATTCTTTTTCCCATTGCGATTTTTTCCTTTTCTACAAAATGAGTTTCTTGCAAAAAAAGTGGGTGGGTTGGGGGTGGGGTTGGGGGGGGGGGGGGGGGGGGGGGGGTTGGTGGTGGGGGGGGGGGGGGGGGGGGGGGGTGGGGTGGGGGGGGGGGGGGGGTGGTGGGGGGGGGGGGTTGGGGGTTGGGGGGGGGGTGGGGGGGGGGGGGGGGGGGGTTGGGGGGGGGGGTGGGGAGGGGGGGGTGGGGTGGGGGGGGGGGTGGGATATAATCCGAGGGAGTGCGCGCAGGACAGACGTATAGAGGAAAAATGACACATTTTGTATAATAATAACAAAAGCGGGCAATAAAGAG
>JADBJO010005583.1:21106-23606 GCA_016801955.1 Conus betulinus
ACTGTTCCCTCTTTCAGAATAGAATGTGTATGCACCGTCAGAGTTCTCGTGCACCGAGTCCAATGTTAGGGGTTTATTTCATATTGTACAAAATTCTATAATTTTTTTCCGAAACCATTTATAAAAGAGTCCATTGACCTTCGTGCACACACATCGTCCTGGTCATTGTTCAATGTGTCATTATCATCATTTACAAACAGGCCCCATTCCCCTATACGTGCATTGAAGTCTCCTCCAATAATATAGAAAAAGTCATTTTGTTGCTCTATTTGTGATAATAAATATTGCTCTAGTAGTTCTAAGGTACATGTATAGTCCTTTACCAGAATAGAAACGACTATCTACTGGGGTGTATATATATATATATATATATATATATCCAAAAAACATAATATTTAACAGATTTTCTGATATACGTATACATAATACATTTTTTATCCCCGTGTTTATTAACTGAACATAGTCAGAAAATTCTTTTAAATAACATTAACATTACCCCCCCCCCCCCCCCCCCCCCGAAGGTCTGCCCATCTTAGTAAATTTCACAGCTGGGCAATGGATATGTAAAAAATCTGAGAATTTTTTATTTCAAAATCAAATGACTCTAACGTAAAAGTTTCGCTTAGACAGCAAATATCAAATGACATAATATATATTCTAAAAAATCTGGGTCAGTCAATTTCTCGAGCAGACCTTCAACATTCCAGCAACCAAAATACAACAACTTTTTCTTACCATCTTTAGTTTCATCCTTACTCAAAATTCCACTTTCATCCTTGTTCTCATTTTCACTCTCTCTTGTTTCATTCATTTTTTTTCTCATTTACTATGTGTTGTCTCACACATTCCATCTTCTTTAGCACTGTCATTTCGTTTTTTCTCTGTATGTTGACCATAGTGATATTATGCCTTGGACTTTGTGTGTGACCTTGGCCTAATTCTCATATTTTTCTCCTTTTCTTTTCTTTCCTTCCGGTCTTTCTTCGTTGGTTGAGAACCAGGTGTAGTGTGTATAGCTTGATTGTTTGTTTGTTGTTCTTGAAGTGTTTTGTATGAGATCTTAATGCTTGTTTTCCTGATGTGTGTTTGATTTGATTTGGTTTCCCCCCCCCCCCCTCATTTTTTTATTTTCCTCCTTCCTCACTATCAGAGCATACCATGATTTGTGTAAGTATGGTTTCTTCAATTGTAGATTGTCGTGTATTGGATGGTTGTCGTACACTTATCTTGTCGTCTTTCTTTCTTAGTCATATTATCTTTTCCTTTATCGGTGATTTTGTGTGTTAAGCTATCATCCGTCTTTCCCTTCTCTATAGGTGTAAGTAGGTCATACTGCGAATGAGGTGTAGTCGGAGATTGAGTCTCAAGCTCTGTCTCAGTCATGCATGCCATGCTTGTCCCTAAAGTAACTCCTTGTAATGCTCCAGATACTGTCCAAATGATCACTATTTTTGTCCTGTGTGCAAGCCAGTGTGTGTTCTAGGAGCTGTGAGGGCATCTGATTAGGGTTGCCTTGACCTAATTCTGGGGGTGAAGAAAAAGCCTGCATTTTGGTCTACACTAACATCAGTGTTGTTTGCCTCCTGTGTTGTCCCCGTCTCACTTTTTCCTGTCACACTCCTTTTTGCTCTTACGCTTACTGTCTGTCTTGTTTCCTGTTTTCCCCTCACCATTCACTTTTCCTTTCTTTTCACTCTCTTCCTTCAACTCATCACTTACTCTCTGTTTCTCAGACCTATTTTCTTGATTTTCTGTTCCACTCTGTCTCTCTTCGTCCATAAGATCAGCCCCAATTGACAAAAACTCAAGATCACTGCCCCATTCATTTCCTTCTACACTTCCATCACTCTCAACTCCATTTCCTCCCCTATTCACGTTCCTTTCGCACTTTTTTCCTTACCCATCATCTCTTCCACCTGTTCTTTCACTCTGTTTCTGTCTTCCTCTCTTTCTTTCCTCCAATCTTCTCCTTTTCTCTTGTCCCTCATCCCTCTCATTCTCATCCTCCCGTCATCAAAGTTTCTGTCACCACTTGTACGGTAATATCTTTCATTCCCTCTCTGTATCCATTGTCCATTTGTGCCAAATTGTTTCCTGGAAGTATTCTCATATCCGTAGTCTTCGTGCTGCTGGTGCTGTCTAAACTGTTCATGTTGACTGCCATTCTGTTCTGCTTGTGGTCAATATTCCTCTCTTACATACAGTTCCCCCCCCCCCCCCCCCCCCCCCCCCACCCACCCCCCACAGTATAGTACCCCGACTTGCCTTGTGCCCTCAGATCACGTAGTTGGTCAGCTTGGCGTTTTGTCCTGTCTTGTGACACTCGTATGCCTTCCTTCTTCATCTTCTCGCGCGCCTCTCAGTTCTGAAGGAACTTCATGGTGTCTCCCCACCTGAGGAAACGCACGATCACAGGTCTGGGTCTCTCTGCTGAAGGGTCTGGTTTGCCTAGCCTATGTGCGCGTTCTTTTGCGTCGTCGGCCCATGTCTCTTCTTCCAT
>JADBJO010005583.1:28606-33606 GCA_016801955.1 Conus betulinus
TAGAAAGGAGTAGCGAGATGTTACAAGGGCACGTCTACAGGACATGACGAACCACATCTGACCAAGTATTCTTTTGGATTCGACTCAGACTTCACTAAAGAGCAAGTGAATGTGGTTTTAGGACAAAAACGTTGACGAAAATGTAGTTTATCATTTCATGTGTTCAAAGTTTTCGTTACGATTCTGCAAGGGCTGTAGGGACATGTTGTTTGCGGTATATCGGCGGATGTCCCATTTCAGCATGGCCGATTTCGGCTGTTTTTTTTTTTTTTTTTTTCCCAAATAAAAATCAGTTTTATCGACACGATCCAGTATATATCTCCCTGACAATGTGACATTGTGGCAGTTATCTCTTTAAGATACAAGCAACAAAAATACACCCAAACAAAGTGGGGAAAAATGTTTTGGATAGTTTATTTCTCCAATCAAACACACTTAGGGTATGCCACTATGACGTTTTGTCATTGTCTCAAATACGTTATGACGCATGTTTGATTGTGACGTTTTTCAAGAAGATAAACTGGGTGTACGTTTATAACTTTGCATCTTGTTATCCCTCTACAGTGAGCAAAAATGCCATGCAGAGACACAGACGCGTGAAATAATCAGATAAAAGATTGAAAGAAAAAAGGACAAAGATGAGTAATCACAATTGTGGAAAGTTACCTTTTTTGTTGAAGGTTTTTTTTTTTTTTTTGTTTTTGTTTTTTAAACACGAAACGTTTTTCTGTTACCTTGTGATGAGAGATGGTTTTAAAAGCAGCTGGACGGTGAAATTAACACACACACACACACACACACACATACACACACTATAAACACGTATTCGTCCGTTTACCGTTACGTATCTGTTTTCAGACGTCATTGCCTATATGTATTTAGGTGTCTTTCATTTGATGTCATCTGTCCTGAAGACGTTGTATGAGCGAAACGTTGAAGATTTTTTTATTCTGTTTTATTTTCAAATTTCAAATCTTCCAAGCCGTGCTCGAAGAGAGTTTGTTTTGGTTAAAACGTAGCATTCACGAATAAAAGAAAGGGGGTTAAATCTTTGAGAGCATAGGGCGTAAATCTCCTTAAGAATATTTAACACATGCATTCTGCCCCTTATTTGTAAATTATTCGGAACTCCGGGAATGAATAGGATCGCCGCTATGTATTTTCAAATCTGTTCATTTATCTGGACGTTTCAAGTTGTCAAGGCTTCACACCTTCACGTGAAGCCCGTCCTCCCAAGAGGTCATATTTAAAACCGCAGCTGGATTGCAACAGGCTCTGAAAACACGACTGATCAACTCCGGAAGCATATTGGGCGTTTCTGCAGTTTGCTTTGTAAGCGAACTGCTCTTTTTATTTTTATCAATTAATAATTTTTTTTTTTTAAACTTATTAACACTATCAACACAGGCCCATGTTCTGCTCTATGTGCCAAGTTAACACTGCAGTCACAGCACTGAAATTCTCTCTGGACACCTAATTTTGACCGTTTTTAATTAATTTTCTTTAAAAGCCTGAATTCAACAGTGACTTTATTTTTGTACAGTGAAATAGGGCTATCTTTTATCTTCTTGATGATAATGTTTTTAAAAGTCAAAATAGTTGCTTTGTTGTTGTTTGATTGAGTTGACTATGACATACTTCGAACAAGGAGCACTGATTCAGTGCTCGAAGACGCCAACTGGTAGTCGGGCGCCGCGATAGTTCTCACGGCGTGTTGCGAAAGAGTTAAAGTTCCAGTGGAACCATACTGAAATGTTTTTAGTCTCTCCTGCATCGACGATCAGCTGCAAATGGACTTTTAATGTGTACATGACATACTCACATACCACTCTCATCGTCGTTCGTCCATGCAAGACACTAACAAGTATGCTGGAAGCCACGGCTACCTTGGGAATGGAAAAAAAGAAGTGTACATTTCAACAACAAAGATGGAAAATCCGAAGGGAAAAAATGTTGAAAGCTGATGACACCATGACCGACATGACTTTATTGAAGAGCGCGTCATAATTTTTTTTTCTCTTTTTAAAAACTTTTTTCCACCTCACCTTTCTTTTTACTTTTTTTTTTTTTTAGCTTTTGTACTAGCATCAGGTCTGGGCAAAAATCCAAAAGACGTTTCCTGTCCTCAAAGTGTGTGTGTGTGTGTGTGTGTGTGTGTGTGTGTGTGTGTGTGTGTGTGTCTCTCTCTCTCTCTCTCTCTCTCTCTCTCTCTCTCTCTCTCTCTCTCTCTCTCTCTCTCTCTCTCTCTCTCTCCAGAGAAGTTTGCTGTCCTCAAAATGAAACTGAAACTGGTGATGTTAACAGATATCGACGACACTGAAAAGCCAGACTGTGAAAGGAGCTGTCTCTCTCTCTCTCTCTCTCTCTCTCTCTCTCCTCTCTCTCTCTCTCTCTCTCTCTCTCTGTCCTCTCTGTCTGTTCTGTGTGAGTGTCTCTCCCTCTCTGTCTGTGTCTGTCTGTCTGTCTGTCTCTCCTCCTCCTCTCCCCCTCTCTCCTTCTCCTGTCTGCTCCTGTCTGTCTCTCTCCTCTCTCTCCTCTCTCCCTCTCTCTCCTCTCTCTCTCGTCTCTCTCTCTCTCTCTCTCTCTCTCTCTCTCTCCTCTCTCTCTCTCTCTCTCTCTCTCTCTCCATGATTCTGTCCGTCTTTCAGGTTGCCCTTTGGGGGTCCTATCCCGCCGCCATGGACAGCGCTGCCCCAAATACCGACGGAAAATCGGCTGCTGGAGAGCCTTGGCCATCCTGGCCATCATCGCCTTCCTGGCCGTCCTGGTGGGCCTGGTCGTGCACGTGGCCAAATCGCACGTTGCAGAACCGGAACCCATCCACTCCATCCCCTGTCCAGATGCCCCCGAAGGGGGTCTGCTGACGTCAGGGGACCCCGCCAACCCTAGCCCCTTCCACGACATGACCCTGGCCGAGTACCAACGCCTGTACAGCTTTCTGAGGAAGGAGAAGAAGCTGAACATGGCGGATCCCGACAAGTTCCAGGTGAACTCGTCCAACATCTTCATGATGGACCTCCTGCTGCCGCCCAAGCAGGACGTGCTGGGCTTTCTGGACGGACAGGGATCTCAGCCTGCACGTGAAGCTCGGGTCATGATGTTCAGAGGGGACAAAGAGCCGCCTGTGGTGGAGGAGTGAGTTGAATAGGGGATGTGTGTGTGTGTGTGTGTGTGTGTGTGTGTGTGTGTGTGTGTGTGTGTGTGTGTGTGTGTGTGTGTGTGTGTGTGTGTGTGTGTGTATTCGGTGGAGTCGATTTGGGGTCAGCTAGCTAGTTGTGGTTTCTAATGTAATGTATGTGTCTGTCACGTCCGTCTATCTGTCTGTCTGTCTAAATCGCACCCATCCTCCCTCTAGAATCTCTCATTCTGTTTGTGCCTTTGTCTCTGTGTCTGTTTGTCTACCTTCTGTATGCCTGCCTGTCTGTCTGTCTGCCTGTGTCTATCTTTTATTTGTCTGTTTCCCTGGTTGTATCTACCTGTCTGTCTGCCTGCCTGTCTCTGTGTATCTGTCTGTCTGCATGCCTGTCTGTCTGCATGTGTCTGTCTGTCTGTCTGTCTGTCTCTCTCTCTCTCTCTCTCTCTCTCTCTCTCTCTCTCTCTCTCTCTCTCTCAAATAGGAACACATAACTTTGACTCATACAGAGTTTTCAGCTGACACACTGTACAGAAAACATCCTATACGCCTTTGCAGGCAAAACGATGCCAGGGTCATGCTCTCAATCTTCCAGCCGAACGTTTTACTTTTAGTGATGCCAGACTTTCAGAAATGACCATTAACCGAGGTTCTTCGTGAAACAGCGATATTTCCATTGGATGCTAGATCAGACATGCTGTTGTATATTCTATTTCCCCGCTTGCATGCGAGGCTGGACTGTGGTTTTGAATCAGTAACATACTGAACATCGGCTATAGTAATTGTGTAGTCGATAAAATCCACTGGCTTTGCTGAAACAAACCTCCAGGAAATTGTCCTCCACACTCCAGAAAACAATCCTCCACACTCCAGGAAACAACCTTCGAGCCCCCAGGAAACCATTTTCCAGGAAACAATTCTCCAGCCTCCAGGAAACAATCCTCCAGGAAATTATCCTCCACACTCCCGGAAAAAATCCTTCAGGACACAATCCTCCAGCCCCCAGGAAACCATTTTCCAGGAAGCAATCCTCCAGCCTCCAGGAAACAATCTACCAGGAAACAACTCTCCAGGAAAAAGTCCTCCAGGAAACAATTCTCCAGCCTCCAGGAAAGAATCCCCCATCCTCCAGAAAACAATCCCCTAGAAAAACAATCCTACAGCCTCCAGGAAAAAAAGACCCCCATTAAACAATATCCAGGAAAAAAATTCTCTAGGAAACAATCCTCCGAAGAAAAAAGCCTCCAACTTCCATTGAACGATCCTCCAGGAAACAGTCCTTTAGGAAAAAAAAATCGTCAGGAAACAATCCTCCAGGAAACAAGTCTCCAGCCTCCATGAAACGATATTCCCGGAAACAATCCTCCAGGAAACATTCCTCTAGAAGCAGTTCTCTGCCCTCGAGGAAACAATCCTCCATGAAACAAGCCTCCAGCCTAGAGGAAACAATCCTACATGAAAGAAGTCTCCAGGAAACAGTCCTCGGGGAAACGATCTTCCAGCCTACAGGAAACAATCCTTCATGAAACAATCTTCCAACCTCAAGGAAATATCATCCACGAACCAGTTCTCTAGTCTTCAGGGGAAAAATCCCCCAGGAAGCAATCCTCCATGAAACATTCCTCCATCCTCCAGGAAACAATCCTAAAGCCTCCCGGAAAAAAAACTCTATGAAACAGTCCTCCCGGAACAAAAAGATCTCCAGGAAACAATCCTCCATGAAACGATCCTCCAGGAAACAGTCCTACAGGAAAGAAACCTCCAGGAAACAGTCCTCCAGGAAACAATCTTCCAGCCTCCAGGAAACAATCTTTCAGGAAACAATCCTTCACAAAACAATCCTCCAGCATCCAGGAAACAATCCTTC
>JADBJO010005583.1:38606-63606 GCA_016801955.1 Conus betulinus
CTCAGGGAGTGGAATAGCTCGGTAGGTAAAACTCAGACTCGTGATCTTGATGATTTGGGGGGGGGGGGGGGGGGGGGGGGGGGGGGGTTCGAATCTCCGCCGGACCGTTTCGGTCGAGTTTTTTTTTTTTTTTTTTTTTTAATTCACGTTCGAAGTCAGTATTTCTTACTGACACCGTTACGCGAAAAGTACTTGAAATGAGACTGTGAACCAAGGTTCAGTATGTAAACGCACCCGTAATATCTTCCGCACAGGGTAAAAAAAAAAAGCCCATCACCAACTTTCGAAAGAGAAGACCAGTTTGGCCATTGGTATGGGTGACATATATCCACACAGCATGCACTCTGAATAAAAATTCGAAACAAGTGAAAAGGGGAATGACTGATATGCGACTGCATGACGCGAGAAGTGACAAAATTGAGCGCCAGCAGGCAGCTCTTTAGTCGGCTCTGCCCAGGTAAGCAGCTCGTTCTGTAAAGCAGACAGTAGATTGTAAAGAGCTTAGCCTGAGCCTAGTCATAGTCTAATCCGGATCGGCCAAGCAGATCCGCCCGAAAATGTGATGAGGATGTTCATGGGCTTAACTTTATTCATCAAGTTTTTATTGATATGGTTACAGGATGGGTTTTTTTTTTTTCGCTGGTAAGCTATCTAACAGACGGCCAAACCAATTAAGAAACCAACCAAAGGTTGAGAGTGAATATGTAGCGGCGGACATAACTGACACGTGGCGAGGGTGTTGACCACTCTGGAAACTAAAGCCGTGACGAAGTGGTTAGAGTCGCAGGTTCCCAGCTGGGAGGTCGCGGAGTCGATTCTCATCAGAGCCATTTATTTGTGAAATGTTTTTGCCCCGACCGGCTCCTACCCAGAGTTGAGTTCGCAATGGGCTCAGCTGGGTACATACAGTTGAGTTTCATACACTTAATGGTTGCATCTCTGAGAATGTTGGTCAAGCTTTCTGTCCAACACTGCACTTATCTGCATCTCTCGGGCCTGGTTGGCGTCGGGATATATTATGAATGTAAGCGTCATGCAGCCTCGGGCCAGAATGGAAATCCGTAGAATCATTTTCATCATCCATATCCTCATTGATCCGCATTTGAAATTCTCAAATTCTGTAGCCTTTCATGCCTTACTCTCATACTAATTACAGTTTCGATTGCCTCTCCACCGTCTGTGGTCTTGGCTGGTTTTGTCGTGGTCACCGGTATCGGCCAACTCATAAGGCTGTTGCTGGACGGACATGCTGGCTTCCTACGGAAGGGAGAGCTCACTCGCGCAGGCTCCGCGACCAGGCAATCATTGTCGTCAGTAGGGGGCTTAGTAGGTGGTATCCTGCTTATGTTGGATCAGAACAGGCGCCACTGAACACCACCTGAAGTGACTCGGCGGCGGTGCAGTGTCTCCTCAGGTGTGTTGCCTCATGATGATTTGACAGTGACTGCTCTCTGTGGCCAGACTGTGGCTGTGGGCGAGGAAGAGTGGGAATGAGCGGCAGGGATGCAGAAGAGGGATAGAAAAAAAAAAGAGAAAAAAAAAAAAAAACCAAAGAAAGAAAAAAAAAACCCAAAGAAAGAACAACTAAAACTCGGTGCGGGAATACGGCAAACTGGGAGCAGGGAGATTAGCTAGCTGAAAACAGAAGCGGACATCCCTCTTCACTCCACTCCTACTGAATGCACGTATGTACAAAAAGGACAAGACTGGCGAGTCTGCGATGTTCCCATGCAGAGAGGCCGAAATGGACACGGAGCACATACTGCAGGACTGTCACCTCCATGCTACTGCCAGGTAGGACACATGGCCGGAGCCAGTGGCTCTGAGGGCCAAGGTGTACGGGGACCTGGTGGACCTTCGGAGGACAGTCAACTTCGTGCGGGCGACTGGCATCACCATCAGGGTGTTTGAGAAGAGAAGAAGAAGAAGAAGAAGACTCCACCCCAACACTCGCCCCCATCGCGTCACCAATACACACACGCACTCATACACTCTGCAAGGAAAATGGGAAAAAAAACATACCCTCTAGACGACAAGGACGTTCGCCGACTGCATTTGTTCTGAATGGACTTTAGCACATAAATTACAGATTAAGTACGGAGGGGGAGGGGGGAGCACTTTTTTAACACATGGACATCGGGCGGAGAAGGGGAGGGAGGTGGGGGGGGGGGGGGGGGGGATTCAGATGTCAGTAGCCTTTCTATTCTCGAAAAGTTCTTCTTAAGCCTTTTCTCTGTGTCTCAATTTTTTTCTCTGTTTAGCGCTAGGGCCCCCCCCCCCCCCCCCCCACACACACACACACACATACGTACATGCACACGCACGCGCGCGAGCACGCACGCACACACACGCACACGCGCACACACACACGCGCGCGCGCGCGCGCGCATACGAACACACACACACACACACACACATTACGATGATACAGATATTGCTAAAGAAAATAGTAAAGACGAATATGGCGGCAGCGACGACGACGACGACGATGATGATGATGATGGTGATGGAGATGATGATGACGATGATGATGATAGTGGTAACGGTAATTGTGATGATGACAGTGATGATGAGGAGGACGAGGTGGAGGAGGATGACGATGATGATGATGCTGCTGCTGCTGCTGACGATGATGATAATGTCGACGACGACGACGACGACGACGACGACGACGAACGAAACGATGACGATGATGGCGACGACGACGATGATGTCCATGGCCACGATCACGATGACGACAATGACGATGACGATGACGATGATGTGTGGACAACGATGACCTCGATGATGATAATGTTGACACGCACCAGATCGGCCACATCCTGATGGAGAGCTACGGGGGCAAGTTCACCGACTGTGGAGACACGTGCCTGGTTTTCTACCCGAACCCAGTGGGTACGGACCTGATCCAGGCCATGAAACGCCAGATATGGGTGTGATGGCTGACTACCCTGCCGAATACTACTCGTAACGTGCCCCTCACTGTCCGTCTATTTGTGTGTGTGTGTGTGTGTGTGTGTGTGTGTGTGTGTGTGTGTGTGTGTGTGTGTACGTATGTCTGTCTGTTAGTACGCGCGCGCGTACGTGTGCGTGCCTGTGTACGTGTGCGTATGCGTGTATGTGTGTGTGTGTGGATGAGTGTTAGGGGTGGTAGTGGTGGTGATCGTAGTCTGTGTGTGCGTGCGTGTGTGTGTGTGTGTGTGTGTGTGTGTGTGTGTGTGTGTGTGTGTGTGTGTGTAAGGGGCGCCACGCGCGTGCGTAAGTGTCTGTGTGCGTGCGTACGTGTACACGTAGTGTGTATGTGTGCGTATTCGCACGTGCCAGTGCATGTTATACAACTAATCATTTTATTCAATTCGATTATACAAGATTTGGGACGAAACGTATCTGTACAAATAAGAAAAAAAAAACGACCGCTTGATTTATGATTGGGCAAAACGTGACTGGGAGAAACGTGACAGGGTAAAAACGTCATTGGTCTAACCTGACTGGGCGAAACATGACAGGGTAAAAACGTCATTGGTCTCACCTGACTGGGCGAAACGTGATAGGGTAGAAACGTCATTGGTCTCACCTGACTGGGCGAAAAGTGATAGGGTAGAAACGTCATTGGTTTAACCTGACTGGGCGAAACATGACAGGGTAGAAACATCATTGGTCTGACCTGACTGGGCGAACCATTCTAGAGTAGAAACGTCATAGGTTTAACTGACTGGGTGAAACGTGACGGGGTAGAACCGTCATTGGTCTAACCCGAATGGGCGAAACGTGATAGGGTAGAAACATCATTGGTTTAACCTGACTGTGCGAAACGTGACAGGATAGAAACATCTTTGGTCTAACATGACTGGGCGAAACCTGATAGGGTAGAAACGTCATTGGTCTCACCTGATGGGCGAAAAGTGACAGGGTAGAAACGTCTCACCTGACTGGGCGAAAAGTGACAGGGTAGAAACGTCATTAGTTTAACCTGACTGGGCGAAACATGACAGGGTAGAAACATCATTGGTCTGACCTGACTGGGCGAACCATTCTAGAGTAGAAACGTCATAGGTTTAACTGACTGGGTGAAAACGGGTAGAAACAGGGTACAAACTGGTCATTGGTAGAAACCATTGGTCTAACCAGCCTGGGGCGAAACGTGACAGGGTAGAAACGTCATTAGTTTAACCTGACTGGGCAAAACGTGATAGGGTAGAACGTCATCGGTTTGCTCTGACTGGGCGAAACGTGATAGGGTAGAAACGACATTGGTCTAACCTGACTGGGCGAAACGTGATAGGGTAGAAACGTCATCAGTTTAACTGACTGGGCGAAGTGTGACTGGGCAAAAAGGAATTCTGCAAAACGTGACGGAGAGAGAAACGGGATTGGGCGAAAGGTAATAAGGCAACACGAGTTGCACCGCCTGCGTTTGGTGTTTTGCCTTTCTGTGTGTCGGCAATATTACGAAATAACTATTGAACCGATTTTCACGAAATTTGCTGGATAGGCAGATTGTGATCCGTGGATGGAGAAAGAGAGAGAGAGAGAGAGGAGAAGGAGGGAGGGAGGAAGAGGGGAAGGGGAGGCAGGGAGAGACAGACAGAGACAGAGACGAGCTCGCAATGGACCAACTCGTTAATTTCTACGACTTCTTCGGTTAGCGAAATCATCAACAATTTGAAGTAGCCTAAATCAGGGAAAGGGTGGGGGTGGGGGGAGAAAGGCAAGGAGATGATGGCGGCAGGGAGAGAGAGAGAGAGAGAGAGAGGGGGAAGGAGGGAGGGAGAGAGAAAGTGAATGGTAGAGTGGGGGGGGTGCGGTGGGCCCTGGTGTACCTTGGCATCATCCAAGAGGTGCTGTCTGCGCAGAATCCACCCCGTGGGCTTCGGCATTCTGCTGGAGTTGGACGGCAGTGATCCCGGCCAGTGGAGAGTGTCCCTGGTGTGGTACGCCGGCGCGATGTACGATTCCCTGGACGACCTGGCCAACAAGTACGCCACAGACCCCAGCATCAACAAGACACGTATGTCCTACGTCCACAGCAGCCCCCAACTCAAGTCCACCCAGTCCCTGAGGGGAGACCCGGCACCCAAAACGGCCCAGAGACCGCCTCTGCAGGTCAGTGAACCTTTGGCCTCTTACATCGCTAGCACCTGTTCGTCGCTGGCACCTGTTCGTCGTTTTGTAGTGGTGGTATGGTAACGTCTTAAGCTGTCTTCCAATTCGTTTTTGTGTGTGTGTGTGTGTGTGTGTGTGTGTGTGTGTGTGTGTGTTTAAATCCTGTGTATCCTCCAGATTAAGGTCATCAGGACTTGAACAAATCCCGTCTAACAGCGAGTGCGAGGAGGCAGGAGAGGAAGAAGACAGAGCAAGAGATAGGGGGAGACAAGGCAACATCAGGGCATGGACTGGCCTGACTGACACTCTGCAACTGCCTAAGAGCGTCTGGCTAAGAACCGGGAGGAGTCGAGAAAGCCAGTTGCAAAGTCTTCTGTGGCGCGCCCCAATGGGTTTCAAGTCTGGGATAGGTGACAGGTGATCCTCCAGGTGCGGTAAACCCATACCGAACAACTGCCCACTTTGGGGAGTCAGGCTGGAGTGACAGACAGAGCAGGGTGCTGGGGAGACTCACCACCTAGCTGGACATCTGGCGTGGAGTCTGACTGAGCCACCGGTGGGAATATTGAAGCGTGATCATTTGGCAAAAGCAGATTGTGAATACACAAATTGAGTCACCCTATCAACTCACAAGAAAGCCCTTGAAATCATGCTTGAAGCGTGATAATTTTGCAAAAGTTTGTGTATAACAAATACACACAAATTGAGTGACCCTATCTACTCATAAGACAGCCCTTGAAATCATGCTTGAAGCGTGATAATTTTTGCAAAAGCAAATAACAAATACACACAAATTGAGTGACCCTGTCTACTCATAAGAAAGCCCTTGAAATCATGCTTGAAGCGTGATGATTTTGCAAAAGCTTATAACAAATACGCACAATTGAGTGACCCTGTCAACTCATAAGAAAGCAGTTTGTATCATGCTCTCTGCTTATGCGAAGGTCAATTTCGTCACGAAATCTACTCATGAACGCCCATTGAGTCACGCTATCTGTTCACACCAACTCCCATCGAGTCACACTATCTGTTCATACCAACTCCCATCGAGTCAGGCTATCTGTTCATACCAACGCCCATTGAGTCACCCTATCTTCTCATACGAACGGCTATTGAGTCACGCCATCTGCTTGTATGAACGACCATTGAGTCACGCCATCTGCTTGTATGAACGACCATTGAGTCACGCCATCAGCTTGTATAAACGACTATTTGTCACGTCATCAGCTTGTATGAACGAACATTGTGACACGCTATCTGTTTATGTGAAACGCCCATTGAGTTACGCTATCAGCGCCCAGGGTGTCACGCTATCTGCTCATACGAGCTTGCATCGAATCACGCTCTCTACTCGTATACGAACGGCCATTGAGTAACGCTATCTTCTCATACGAACGGCTATTGAGTTACGCCATCTGCTTCTATAAACGCCTATTGCGTCACGCTACCCAACCTATAAAGAGTGGAACGACAAGGGGGGTCATAAGGTCGATCGTAGAGCTGTCTATAAAATAGTTTAGGAACTGTGCAGAAAACAATTAAGTAAGACCATAGATAGTCAAAGTCGATGGTTTTGAGAGATGTAGTTATGGTCGTATGGATAGATAATAATAATGATAATGATATATATTATATGCATAGGCATTTTCCATAAAAAAAGCGGGCCCACCTTGACTCGCATATGTGAACGCTATGTATGTAATTATCTCCTATCTGCCCTCCCCCACCCTCCAACTCACCCCACCCAACCCTTTCTCCGTCTTTTTCCTCCTCTCCTCCTCCTCCTCCTCCTCCTCTTTACTGCTCCTCCGCTTTCCCCCTCCCCCCTCCCCTCAATAATGGACAACGTGTACAAGGACCCGGGCCACGCCTACAGTTTAAGCCGCACAACACTACGTTTTCTCTCTGTTACATTCCAAGCCGCACCTATCTTTTCTCCTCAGACCAGTCAGTACTAAAACATGTCCATCGCACAGTGCAACCCTTGACCCATACCATACCTGGCTCTGAGGCAGATCTCGTGTCCGCTTCTTTGTTCCATGCAAGCACGATCCACATGACCCTTCATGTTCCTGTCGTCTGCAAGGCTTTTCACTCCAAAATTCAAGTGCTGTGCCAACGGCGTAGAAACACAAGGAGACCACCGGTCGTGGATTATTCTGCTATGTTTTTGCTGACATACGGCATTGAACTAATTTGACTGACCTCCAGGATGAAATCGTCTTTTTCACATTAAAAGGTGTTTTTTGTTTGTTTGTTTTCAAAGAGCCAGGGCTATTTTCGTGTGTTCAAACTTTGTTGTTGTCATTTGACCTTTGCTGTGACCCCTGAACGCTGACCTTTATCATGACCAATGTCCACAGATGGAGCCTGACGGCAAACGCTACACCATCCATCACCGCCATGTCAATTACCTGCACTGGGACTTTGACATCCGTCTGTCAGCCTTTACCGGGCCCCAGGCCTATGACATCCGGTTCCAGGGAGACCGCATCGCCTACGAGCTGGGGCTGTCTGAGATTGCTGTCTACTACTCCGGCTTCAGCCCAATGCAACGCGTCACCAACTTTGTGGATAGTGGGGCGTTGATTGGTCAGTGTCCGTCCGTGGGGGGGGGGGGGGGGGGGGGGAAGGGGGGGGGGAGTTTCAGTCTCTGTCAGTGCTATTGTAGTCGTCGTCGTTGTCATCATCGTCTCGTCCTTGGACTTTTTTTTGTTCCTATTCATCCTACTGTTTTGTACTCGTTTTATTTTTTTAACTTGATCTTCGTCCTTTGTAGCGACATTAACACACACGCACACACACACACACACACACGCACACACACGCACGCACGCACGCACACACACACACACGCACGCACGCACGCATGCACGCAAAAAAAGAAACCGATGATGAGAGAACAGCACCTTCAAACAGCAACAGCTGACAAGAATGTTCCATATTTTTTGTTGGATTGGGTTGGGTTGCGTTTGATTTGGTTTGGTTGGGTTGGTTTGGGTTTGATTTAGTTTGGTTTGTTGAGTTGGATTTGATTTGATTTGGTTTCGTTTAGTTGGTTTGTTGGGTTGGGCTGGATTTGATTTGGTTTGGTTTGGTTTGGTTTGATTTAGTTGGGTTTGGTATGGTTTGGTTTGATTTGAGTTGATTGGGTTGGGTTGGGTTGAGTTTGATCTTGTTTTGTTTTGTTTGGCTTAGTTTGGTTTTCTTTCAAGAAATCATCCCTTGCCATTCTCAGTCATCATTGTCTTTCCAGTAGACGAATGTTTCAGGAATGGAAGGAATGTCATGCACAGAGACCAGTACCTAGACCTAACTAGGCTATCAACCTTCTGACAGCAGAGTGCCATGTTAGGGCTGCCAGAAACTGACCTCACATATTACTGGCGAACTCCAATCTGTAGTAGTAAGAATGCTTGTGCAGTCGGTGTGAGGAAGAGGCGGGGATATCAGAACATAATCGATTTTCCCCAGAAAAGATTTTGCTTGTGTAGTGTAGGACCAGTCACGTCAATATCAAGTGTCGCAACATCCTTGGAAACTGAATTTTAATGTTTTTGCTTCCTGTGCAACCATCTCGAACACGAGTCATCTTTGGATGCCAAATGAAATAATAGATAATTTGTTATTGTTGTTGTTGTTATTGTTGTTGTTTTTTGGGGGGAGGTTAAACTCCTTAGAGGATTCTAGATTCCTATGTGATATGTTTTTGTTTCCTGTCTCGAGAATGCAGTTTTGAGCAAGCCTTGTTGATCTTGGCCACGAACGACATTTTTTCTTTTTCTCCTGTCCCAGCTTCTGTACTTTCCAGTGGCATCGCACCCACGCCGCTCCTTCCGCCCCCCCCCCCCCCCCCCCCCCCCCCCCCCCCCCCCCCCCCCCCCCCCCCCCCCCCCCCCCCCGGCACAGCCTGGCTTGTCCCGCCACAATCCCGACACCGACAATCCACAAGAAGCAGTCGATGTTAAGCCGTCATGAAACAACCTACCAGAGGAGACACTGCACTGCTGCCGAGTCACTTCGGCGGTGGTTTTAATGTTGCCTGTTCTGATCCAACCAACTGGAGGCATAACCTACCAAGCTTCCACACACACACACATACCCCTCTCCTCCCTACTGAAGACAATAATTACTCAGTTCTCTACCACTACGTCCGTCCAACGACAGGCCCCATGAGTTTGCCGATACCGGTGACCCCGACAGAACCTCACCAAGGGCATAGATATAGAGAGGAAATCAAAACTGAGGTCACTTTGAGCAAGGCATAAGGGCGACACAGAATCTGACAACACGGTTTCTTAACAGGTCTAGTCTGATGATTTTCCCATCCCATTCATGCACAGCGTTATCCCAAGCGTTCTTTGGAACAGACGCAAGTATCTTTGATATCCTAGTTCGTTCGTTTGCATCTTGCCCTTCTTTAATATCTCAGTTAGTCCGTGTGCATCCTTCTCTTCCCCAATATCCTAGTTAGTTCGTTTGCCTGTAACTCATCTCTTATTGATTTAATGGTTAACCTGTCAGTCACACTAGCTACTCTGCCATGTTGAATATCTAGCTACTGATTTGGTGAACTGGTCCGTTACAAGGCTACTCCACCGTTTAAATGTTGAAGCGATTTAACGGTTCGATCGCAACAGGCCAGGCCACACACGGGGCAGGGATGCATCCACCCAACGACGTCATCACCTGTGACTGTTTGTTCTAGGCACACACTCCAAATCGCTCATCCCGGGCGTGGACTGCCCAGAGGGCGCCACTTTCTGAACGTGTCCTTCTTGGGCGAGGGCATGGCAGAGGCCACGACGCTTGCACGTGCGCAGTGTGTGTTCGAACAGAACACGGGGGTCCCTCTCCGGAGACACCTGTCCTACGCGCGTGGGCAAGGCGCTTTCTACGGAGGCATGGCAGACTCGGTGCTCATCGTTCGGTCCATCCTCACCATTGTCAATTACGACTACATTGTCGATTTTGTCTTTCACCAGGTGAGGGGTGTGTGTGTGTGTGTGGGGGGGGGGGGGGGGGGGGTGGGGGTTAGGGGCATGATTTAGTGTGTGTTGTGTGTGTGAGAGAGAATGAGAGAGAGAGAGAGTGTGTGACAGACAGACAGACAGATAGACAGGCACACAGACAGTCAGAGAAGTACGTATACGTATAGTTTATCAAAAAAAACCCATAACCCCTCATAAAGGGAGGGGGCGGGGCGGTATACGCACATTGTGCATGAGTGCAACAAATCATACATTTAAAACAAGGAAAGAAAAAACAAATCGGGTACAGCGCCTCATACAAACAGAACTAACATAAGTCTATATATAGAAGAGGAGAGAGAGAGAGAGAGAGAGATGGTGTAATTTGTTGACTATTGTTATCCTCATCCACAAGAAGTTACATAAACTATATAGCAGACCTATAGATCTTTGCCATCATACCGCTTATCCTATACAGCAGTAACAAGAAACTACCATTCTTCTAGTACTGTCTATTTAAGCACAGTGCAGGACAGAAACAATCGTTTTTTATCGTTTTGAAACCGTTCCACCTATACGAAATTCCTGTCATACACAGATCGTCTGGTGGTTCTCTGTGTATTTCCGTCTCGGGATCAGCCCATCCTCTCCCCTTTCTCCTTCTGCTTCCAACCACCCCAACCCCATGTTCCCCCCACGGTTGTCCGAATGATACAGTGTTTGAGAGAATCACACAGACGCGGTGGCATTGTACATTAAATACTTTAATTACTTTAAATGGAGTCCAGATCATTTGAGAACTACGACCCCCCCCCCCCCCCCCCCCCCCCCCCCTCCCGCACCCCCGCACCTCCTCCTTCGCTCCAAAACAGAATTTTTCAGTGTTGGTTTCAGCTGTATCAAAGACTAACAGTTGGGTAGAGCGCCGGACTCGGAATTTTGGTTATCCAGGGGTTGCAAGTTCGAGTCTCCTCCGGACCGTTTCAGTACAAAAGGATGTTTCACCTCGGAGTTAACATTGGTTCTGTGTGTGAACGCACGCATAACGTCTTGCACACACGTAAAATGCACCCGTAAAATCCCATCACCAACTTTCGGAAGAGAAGGCCAGTTTGGCCGTTGGTATGGATGATACGTTACATATAGCATGCACCCTGCGTGAGAAACTGAAAGAATGAAGGAAGTAAGGAAACTGAGAGTTTGCTATTGATTGGATGACACGAGAAACGACTGAATGAAGCGCCAGCACGCAACGATTCAGTCGGCACTACCCAGGTAGGCAGCCCGTTGCGTACACGAGAGTGTGAATTGTTTAACGCCTAGAACCTTTGGCAAGGCGCTTTATAAATGCTATGTCATTGTTATTCTTATTATTAGATTTATCATTATTTTTACAATAATTAGTGTAATTATTGTTGTTATCATTATACAAAACCATGCCACAGTCGTGTAGTCTTCAGCAAATCATCAGAGGCAGGCAAACGGAGCCAGCCACCTCCCACACGTGACTGACCACTGTACCTTTTTTCTTTCTTCCTCATGATGGCAGAGCGGGGCCATAGAGTGTCGAGCCATCTCCACCGGCTACATCTTGTCCACCGCCTACCTTCCAGGGGAGGCCCCCTATGGGTTCCACCTGGACGAACACATCAACGGCAACATCCACCACCACATGTTCCACTTCAAGGCCGACCTGGACGTTGGCGGACTGTCCAATCGGTACGAGACCCTGGACATCAGTGAGGAGAAGGTGCAGCTCAGACAGGTGAGTATGTTGATGAGCTATTTCTCCATCAACTGGAATGATGTTAGATCCACAATGAGGCGACTGCAGGAAGAAATCTAAACAAATCTTCAAAAAATGTAAGCATTACATCCGCAAAATGTGAACAAGCGAATCACAAGACAACACACAACGCGTTTCGACCTCTTAGGTCCTCTTCAGGCAAGATAAACTACACTAGGGACAGCGAAAATGAAGAACCAGCAATCACTTGTCTCATCAAATTCCGCGCAAATCGGGCGTTCTTCATTTTCGTTGTCCTGAGTGTTTTTTTATCTTGCCTGAAGAAGAACTAAGAGGTCGACACGCGTCGTGTTTTGTCTTGTGATTCGTTTGTTCATGTTTGGCGGATATAGCACGTAAACTTTTCAAGATTCGGAATGTTGTTGTTTGTCCTTCGCGGGCGAAGATGACCACTGGGTGGTGGTGTGTGTACGAAGATGTGTATGAAGATGCTGATCAGGCCGATCCTCGCTTTGAATTAGTCTGTTGCAGTGTGGACAGGGCAGACTTGGAGATGAGTTAGGCTGAAAGGTGGAGTTTGCTCTGGATTTTTCTTTTTCCGAGGCGGACGCTTTTTTTTTCTCCTGTGCCTCCACTCGCTGCAACTGGAATAGTGTTGTTCCAGAGTCTTAGGTCCCAGTAGAAAACTTGAGCGGAGAAATGGACATGAAGACTACGCTCCAAAGAATCACCAGCTACCATACGTGCAGGTTAAAACCTCAGCGCATGAGCGAGATATTTCAACGTAAGAACTGGACGTGCAAAGCGGACGGTATTCGAGACGAAGTCCCTTGTGCTTTTGTGTCAAACATTATTTGCATTGTCGGAATTATTCAATTGCCATTGAATCAGTTGTTGTTGGGTGCTTATGGCAGAGTTTTTTTGTTTTCTCCAACCACCTTTTTCCCCCCACATTTTCGAAAAAAAAATCGTGTGTGTGTGTGTGTGTGTGTGTGTGTGTGTGTGTGTGTGTGTGAAGCTGGGGCCTCTATCTTCCTCTTTTTTTTCCCTAGCTTTTTTTTCTGCATTAAGTAATCACAGCTATCGCGCCCAGTGTAAGTCTGTCTGTTATATTGCTGATGTTCTAGTGTTTGTGTTGTTCTCTCGACAAGATTGTGTCAGTGTTTTCAATCGCGTTGCATCCACAGGCCCTGTAGAGAAAAAAAAACCCCAGCTGTCTAAAACTGTGATAAGTTCAGTTGATCAACCATTGTGGAATGAAGAATCTTTCATTGAACATCTGTTCGAAAGCTTGCAATAAGGAGAAAGCAAGAACATGACTGACTAGTGATGTGTATTACAGACACATTTCCCTACATGTTGACTATGCCGTAGGTCAGATTGATCGGAATATGTTCTCTTCCAATTGGGCATCACTTGGATGGTTTTATATACGAAAAAAAAGTAAGGTAATGTAAATGATCGTATTTTAGATTTCAGTAGATTTTGATTATTCTGGCATTATTTGCTATAAGAGCACACAGATGCAGCTTCCGTAAAACAAACTAATGACACAAACGAACGAACTAAGAAGCAAAAACAGATTAACAAAACAAAATACAAATAAACAAGCAATAGCTACCAACCAGCTAACAATAACAACAACAACAACAACAACAATAACACAACACAACAACAATAACAACAACAAGACAAAAACAAAAAAACATACAACAAACAATTTATCTCATTATCCAAAGCCCATTTGGTTTCCTTCTTGTTACGTTTTGAAATACCTCATGTATAATTTGCTACTATTACCTGTATTGAATTGATGTACATGACTATTAATAATTTTGCATTTTTTCTTAGGTTTAATGCTCTTTAAAAATATGGTGGCTTTTATTTTTGATCGTTGAGACAAAATACTTCAAGATGGGAGGAGGGCGGAGAGGGGGAGAGGAAAAAAAGTCGCTCAGACGCTTCCCTCAAGATTTTCAGCAATCGTTGATACACAGTTTCTCTCAATAAAACTTTGGCGAGAGCATCTGCTAGTGTGGACTACACCTCACAGAGTGTGATTCCAAAGTGGTTGACAGTGAAGGGAAGTGGAATTTTTTTTATATAATACTGTCACTACAAATGGGTCAGTAGAACTTCAGTTTTTTCTTCTTCTTTTCGTACTCCCAGTTCTTTTGTGTGTGTGTGTGTGTGTGTGTGTGTGTGTGTGTGTGTGTGTGTTCCACTCGCTCCAGACAAAACTTCTGAGCCGATCTTTCTGAAAATTTGTAGGTATGTTCATTAAGGGTCACGGATGATGCCCAATGTTTTAGTTTACCGTTATCTCCGTTACTAACTAACGGCTATAACGGCCCACAACGGTTTTTCTTTTTCATGGAATATCACAGAAAGTACTTTGCCGATCTTTCTGACTATTTGTAGATATATTCATCATGGGTCACGGATGGTGGCCGATGTTTACCAGAATAGCCGTTACTAACAGCTATAACGGCCCCAAACGGTTTTCCCTCTTTATGGGATATGTCACGCGTATTCAAGATAACTGGGAGTACTTTTATATGCTTTGCATCTTGGTTTGATGGGCGTTTGCATTTTATATAAACACATTTCTTTTTATCTACCTCGAAATACAGCAAAGAATGTGGGTGGTGATATTCTGAACATTGGTGACAGAAGATTCAGACAAGAGCCTGAAGATGGCCATCAAATGAGAGGGGTTATGGTATTCTGAACATGGACTGATGACAGAAGATTGAAATAAAAAGTGTGTAGAGAGCCTGCTCGAGCGAAATCAGTCTCTCTGAACGATTTGGGATCCCATCTTGTTTTTGACAGTGGAGCTGATGTGATATTTCAAAGATTAAAAAAAAAAAAACTAGAATGGACTTTGCTCACTGATCCAGATCTATTGAGACAAGACAGTGGTTTTCAGGTTTGTGTCGGTGAATCCCAAGGTGCTCGTGTGTGACGTGAAAATATTTTAAAGATAAGACAACAACCACAACCTAAACGACAACACAACAACAACAACAACAGCAACAAAACAAAGCCTGTATATGGCCATCAAAGGATAGGGGTAATGGTATTCTGATCTTTCGGCTGATGACGCAGAGTTCAGACAGAAGCCTACAGAGGACCATCAAAGGGATAGGGGGGTGATGATATTCTTAACAACGACTGGTGACACAAGATTCAGATAAAAAGAAAAAAAACCTGTAGTGGCCAGCAAAGATTGTGGGTGGGTGATGTTCTGAGCATGGACTGATGACAGATGCCGTCCACCACATACGGTCAGATCCGTTTGACCGCCGTCGGTACGCCACGGAGGACGACGCCGTGTACCACTACAACTTTGACACGCCCCCAGGTACCACATCGTCCACAACGAGCAGAAGAAGACCAAGTATGGAGCGCCCAGGGCCTTCAGGTGAGTGCACCCTGGCTTCGTCCACATGTCGCTCTCATGGGAATGGGAATACGGTATAAAGAAACTGCCGACTGCATTGAAGGACGTGTGCATCCCGGCTCATGCTGTCCCAGAGTTTAGAACTGTGGTTTAACTTTCTTCTTCTTCTTCTTCTTCTTTCTTCTTCTTCTCTTTTTTAATCAGGATTTAGGTTACTTTTGTATAGCACAAGACACAATGGTACGCATGTTTTTTTTTAGATAAGGCTTAACAAGTACAAGAACATTTGCGATGCATCCTTTATGTATTCATGGAAATGTACACAGGCAGAAAGAAGAAAAAAAAATGTCTCATATACGACATATATTCAGGCATGCGTGTGTGCATACAGAGAGGGATGTATTCGTGCATGCGTGTACGCTTGCACAAATACATACATACATGTATACTTATATGCATGTATACACGTACATACATGCGTACGTACATACGCTCATGCATGCATACACACGTACATACGTATGTATGTGCACACGAGTACATACATACATATAGACAGATACACAGGCAAACATACGTACATTTACATACATGCATACATACTAGGATGAACACAAGCAATCACACTGTACTGTAGGGGAAAATTCATCTTCTGTATTGTGGCTGAAATCATCCACCCCATTCCCTTCCCTCGCCATTAGAGTTTCTCGCCAGACGCGTTATGAACCAATACATAAATATACAAATCTAATTTGAACAGTTTTGAATGTGTTTTCTTATAACCCATCTCTATCCTAACAGTGTCAACAAGTCGGTCTTATTTCTACGCTTTTTACAATCTTTAAAGAATGATCTTTTTCTTTTCTTATTTTCATGAAAGTCGAGAAATTGCAAATCAATGAAATCTGTACTGTAGTATTTGAAGATGTTCAGTACTTGTGTGTGTGTGTGTGTGTGTGTGTGTGTGTGTGTGTGTGTGTGTGTGTGTGTGTGCGCGCGCGCGCGTTTGCGCATGCGCGTATTACAGAATCCACATGGCGGCGGCTATGTCCAAACAAATGTTGTCCTTGGGTAAAAACAACGAGAAAACCATTCCCTGGGCACGCCAACAACTGGCAGTGACCGTGCAGAAAGACGATGAACTGGTCAGCAGTTCTCCCTACGCCATGTTCGACAGCCTCCCACCCCGTCACCGACTTCAGCAACTACATCAACGGCGAGAGCATCGTGGATAAGGTCAGGGGCAGTGACGGGTCCTTGTGTTACTTTCTGTGTGTTCGCTAGTTCAGTGTGGTGGGTTGTATGATCTTGCAGAATACTGCTCGAGTGTCGTATAAAGGAGCGCCGGGTGTTTTGGGCTCGTGGGCTGAAAATGTGTATTGGACCTCATTGTCGATGGCAGTTGGGAGACGGTGAATAGCGTGTGGTCAAAACACCCATCCTGATAGTATTTTGAAGTGGCTTGTGTTGCTCAGGGGGTTAGTGTAGACAAGACCAGATGACTATGTAAGTGCAATGATTTTGACATCTGCACATAGCGGCATTGCGACATTCTGTACGTGTGGAGTTGAAGACAGAGATCTGATAGGCAAGGTATCTACCGTTATTTATGCAGTAAGACTGGAAGTGGTTGGAAGAGACTACTAGCGCAGAGTTGATCAGCAGCTTTGAAAGAATGGAACGGGAGAGTAGGGAAAGAGATGAACATCAGCACTGAAGACGTCCATAGTATGCCTGGATGGCTATTCAAGGCACAGATGTGATTTTGATGATGACGACGATGATGATAATGATGACGACGACGACGATGACGACGACGATGATGATAATGATTTTGATGACGACGACGACGATGACAGCGACGATGACAACGACGACGACAATGATGATGATGATGATGAAGATGATGACGATGAAGATGACAATGTCGATGATGTTGACGACGACGACGATGATGATGATAATGATGACGACGACGACGATGACGACGACGACGACGATGATGATAATGATGATGATGACGACGACGACGATGACAACGACGATGACAACGACGACGACAATGATGATGATGTTGATGATGATAACGATGTCATTGACGATGATGATGATGACGACGACTATGATGAAGATTTGTTGATGATCAGGACGATGACGCCTACGACGACGACGATGAAGATGTTGATCATAATGATGATGACGACGACGACGACGATTACAACGACGATGACGACGACGACGACGGTGGTGATGATGTTGATGATGCTGACGATGACATTGACATTGACGACGACGACGACGACAACGAAGGCGACGACGACCGACCAAGACATTGTCCGTGACAAACGACGAACGTTGTTTTCACAGGACCTGGTCTTCTGGATCACCATGGGAGTTCACCACATCCCCCACACCGAGGACATCCCCGTCACCCCGACCGTAGGCGGCCATCTTGCTTTCTTCCTGCTGCCCTACAACTACTTCCCAGAATGCCCCTCTGTGTCGTCACGTGACAACGTGCGGGTGGAGTACGTCACCCCCGGCCAGCCGGCCGACGGCCTGAAGGTGGAGAGGAACGGGAACAAGGCGAGCGAGCTGCTGTGTGGTGAGATGACCCTGGAACAGGAGGCTAAGGATCGGCCCGATGACTTCCTGGAGACCGACAGAGAGAAAAACTCCTGTAGCAGACACAGGTCCTCCCTCCCCCCTCCTCCTCTTTCCAATCCATTGGCTGACTGTTCAACCTTCATGAGAGAAGAAGAAGAAGAAGAACTAGAAGAAGAAAGAACAAGAAGAAGAAGAAGAAGAACAACAACAACAACAACAATAATGATGATGATGATGATCATCATCATCATCATCATCATCATCATCATCATCATCATCATCATCATCATCATCGTCATCGTCATCATCATCATCATCATCATCATCATCATCATCATCACATCATCTACAATCGATATCATCATCATCATCATCATTATCATGATACAATGATAATGATAATAATGATGATGATGATGATGATGATGACGATGACGACGACGATGACGATGACGGGGATGAAGAGACGACGACAATGATAACGACGACGATGACGTTGTTAGTGATGATGATGATGACGACGATGACGATGACGAGATGATGATGATGATGATGATGATGATGAAAGAAGAAAGAGAACTAGCATAATCAGTGCGGAGCTGTATGAGAAACGGGGATTTGAATCCTTTCCCCCACAGTGCAAGTTGTACTAGGAAGCTCCAGTAGTGCAAACAAAACAAAAACAAAACGAAAGACAGAGAAAGAGAGAAAGAGAGAAAAGGAAAAGAAAGAAGGGAAGGAAGGAAAAGAGAAAGAACGAACCAAAGAAAGAAAGAAGAAAAGAAAGAAGAAAGAAAGAAGAAGGAAGGAAGGAAAGAAAGAAAAAGAAGGAAACGATACTCCAGTTCTATGGAAAAACGGGGAATCCAACCCTGCATCCTCTGGGTAGAGAGGACATGCACTATCTACTACTCATTATGAATATAAAGCTTTCAGCTGAGAGCGTAAAATAAACTTAGCAGCCGCAGCAAAATGTGTATAATTATGCCGCATATTTCATTGTCAAAAAGTGTAACTTGTGTATATACTAAACAGGAAGAGTTCCATTGATCGAAAATAAAGGAGAAAACGAAAGTCTTTGTGAATAAAACAGAACAGAAAGAAAAAAAAAGAAAGAAAGAAAACAATTTTGTCTACAGAAACTAACGACCTCTCAGTGATTAACAATACGGGTTCAAACTCATTGACCCAAGAGGACAGCTTGGCTTCATACGCTTATCGTCAATTTCCTATCCCCTAAAGCTCTGTCGTCCAGATGAACTAGTTTAATACAAAGGCACACCAACGATGCAGAGAGGAGAGGACTAGTGTCTCGCCTCGCTTTCTCACCATTTGTCTGTGTCTAGTCCCGTTCACCCCGGGGGTAAAGATTGTTTGTTTGTTTTCTGCCCCATCTTCAGTGCCACCTCAGTGGCAGTGCACCCACGCCGCTCTTTCCCACATCCCGACCGCAGCCACAGCCCGGCCCGGCCCGCTGCAGCCCCGGCACCGGTAATCCACGGAGAACAGTCAACGTCAAGTCGTCAAGAGGCAACCCACCGGAGGAGACACTGCACTGCTGCCGAGTCATTTCGGTGGTGTTCAGTAGCGCCTGTTCTGATCCATGATACGTAGGACACCACCTACTAAGCCCCCGTACTGACGACAGGCACTGCTGAGTCGCAGAGCCGGCAAGAGCGAGCTCTCCCTTCGGAGGGCACCACCACGTCCGACCAAAGACACCCTCCATGGACTCGCCGATATCGGCGCCCCCAAGGCAATAAACCGAGGCCACAGACGTGAAGAAGACATCGAAAGTGAGGCGAGGTCACCGTGAGAGCAGGGCATGGAGGGCCACAGAAGTTGAGACTTTTTGTATTCTGATCGATGAGAATGATGATGCTGAAGATGATTTCATGGATTTCCATTCTGGTCTGGGACTGCGTGACAGGCCTTGTACTTCACGCTCACTTTCCCGGCGTCGACCAGGCCTGAAAACTAGACACCTGCAGTGTTGGTCAGGGTTGGTCCGAGGGTTAGGGTGTTCAGTTGGGTGGGCTGCCCTCTCAGGTTACCAGCGTGCCGGCTTTCTTACCAACCGCTGATCAGCGAAGTTGGCCACCGACCTGAACGAAGCCTTGCCCGCCACAAAAATAATCGCCGTGTGCATGCGTCAGGTTGGACAGTTTGACAGCTAGCAGCTGGGAGGTGTGGTGAACGGACGGCCAGCCAACCCGCAGACTTTGCGTCAGTCAGTGTTAGGATGCATGCCTTTCTCTTGTCAAATGATTCCTGTATGACTGATGTAATAGTTCGGATGAGTCGGTGCACCATACACCAGAACATGAATAACCCCAGACGCCGTGGATCAAAGGACAAAGCACTAACTACAGCAAGCGAATGTCCATCCAGTGGAAAACATACATACGTTGGTGAGTGTGACTCAGGGGGAGGGAAAAGTATAGGGGTAAAAATTGGGAAGATGGAGGATCCACTTTCAAAAAGTAAAAAAAAGAAAAAAAAGGGGGGGGGGGGGCAGAAAAAGAAATCGAGGCTGAATGGAAAAAAAAAATAAGTAGTGGAAATTTTTTTTTTTCCCCTTTTTTTCAGATGAAGACAGTGTGAAGCGCCAAAAATGAGGAGATGCATGTATGTGTACATACATACATACATATATATATATATATAGAGAGAGAGAGAGAGAGAGAGATATGTGTGTGTGTGTGTGCGCATGTGTATATCTATCTATATCTATCTATCAACACTAACACACACACACACACACACACACACACACACACACACACACACACACACACACACATATATATATATATATAAGTTTAAAAATATGATTAAAAAAGGAGATTAAAAAAAAAAGTGATGACAATTTTAATCATATTTTTAAACTTATGTGTTGCTCTCTTTCCGGTAGAGCGTTTTTAGAGTTCTTGCTGGCTCTCTACTTTTATTTTAAACTTATGTCGCTCTCTTTCCGGTAGAGCGTTTTTAGAGTTCTTGCTGGCTCTCTACTTATATATATATATATATATATATATATATATATATATATATATATATATATATATATAATGTGCATACATACATACAGGTGGATAGATAGATTGATAACTATGGATAAAGGTCACATATTTTATCTATATACAGACAATATAATGGTGATGATGATGATGCTGATAACAATAATAGTGATAATAATAATATATTAATAATGATAATAACAATAGTGATAATAAAAATATGAACAACGACTACTACTACTACTACTACTACTACTACCACCACTACTGAGAGAGAAGAAGAAGAAAGAATGACGATGGTGATGACAATGATGATAATGATGATGTTATGATAATAATTATAATGATAATGATAATGATCACTGTTCATGGATTCGATGGACAATCGTCACTTTGAGACAACAACAGGATGGCCTTCCAAAGTCTATGAGTGGGCATGTATGCCTTAGTAAGTCACACTACACTTGAAGCAGGCTGAACAGAAGAAATGAGCCATGGGTGCCACATCGCAGCAAAAAAAAAAAAAAAAAAAAAATGATGATGACAAACGGCAGCAAGTGGTGCTCTGTATGTCATTACAAGGGTGTAATAGTCTCTCACTGATTGGCATGACTGGGGTTTTGTGTTTGTGATCACACTGCAGTTCCTGGTTTCGTATGCCTGCCTACCCATGGTATGGTGTTCGTTGTTTTACATATGTCTGCCATCGGTTTCATGAGTGTTGCAGGTGGAAGGAAGCGGTGGGGGCGTGTTAAAGGGAGGGGAGCGGTGGAGAAGAGTTGGTGCTGTCTGTCTGTCTGTCTGTCTCTGTCTCTCTCTCTCTCTCTCTCTGTCTCTCTCCGTCTCTCTCTCTCTCTCTCTCTCTCTCTCTCTCTCTCTCTCTCTCTCTCTCTCTCTGAATAGATTAATCCTCACTTTTTGTGTGTGTGTGTGTGTGTGTGTGTGTGTGTGTGTGTGTGTGTGTGTGTGTGTGTGTGTGTGTGTGTGTGTGTGTGTGTGTGTGTGTGTGTGTGTGTGTGTGTGTGTGTGCGTGTGTGCGCGCGCATGAGCGTTTGTGTACGTGTTCGTGTATGCATGCGTGCGTGCTTCCGCGCGCGCGTGTGTTTGCGTGCCTGTGTGTGTGTGTGTGTGTGTGTGTGTGTGTGTGTGTGTGTGTGTTGGTGTGCGCGCGCGCGTGTGTTTGTGCTCGTGCACGCGCGCGCGCCTGCACGTGCGTGCGCGGGTTGAGAGCGACTGGAAATAAGTGGTACAATAAAGGGATGAGTGGACGAGATTTGCTAGTGTGGAATAGAAAATCTTGCACTGGAGTAGGGAAATTGGCGATGAAAGGGAAGTGGAACAAGGAACTGATATAGGAGTGTATGGTGATAGACTAGCAGTGAAATAGTGCCGTTTTGTCAGCAGGGAGGGAGAGGGTGGCGGAGGAGATGGGGGTGATGGTTTGAGTGGTGGGTCAGTTAGAATGGAGAGTCAGGGGGGGGGGGGGGGTGGGGGGGGGGGGGGGGGGAGTACTATATAGCAAGGCTGGGAAGAATCACTTCGCGGCTTGGCTTTATTTCTGAGATTGTACATAAAGTCTGTATCAGGCACGATATATTCAGCCAATTTCTCTGTGCGTCATGCAGTCAACGATTCTCAATCAACAAGCCCCTGCTACACCTACAGAAAGTTCATACAATGTCATCATCTGCCACTAATGATCGATCGATCGGCAGGCAGTTGATCAAACGGACGCTGCGATACAGACAAACGATGTGTTAAAGGAATCAGGGGTAGACCTGGTATGTTTCTGTGTTTTCTGACGGACTGTTTCAAGGTTTTGTTTTCTTGTATTCACGCGCTTCGGGTAGCATGGTAGGAAACGTGTAGAATATTCAGCTGGTATGAAAAAGTGCTTTCTCCAAACGCTCTTTGTATCAACAAACGCTCTCTCTTGCAGGGGGTCTGCTGATTTGATTCTCATCGGCTATCAATAAATAGCCTATAACAGGTTCTAAGAGTTTTTTCTTGTTTATTATTTTTTTTTGTCTTCAAACACGCCTGTCTTTTTTATATTCAAATACAAAGTTTCGTGGCCATACTTTTTCATACATGTATTAATTCATTTTTTTTTAGAGATTACTTTCGTGAGACTGTACTCAACATATTTTTGAAAGCATTCATTGCATTGTTTTTGATTGACAAGATGAAACGTCCTTTAACTGTTTTTGTTTGTTTTGTTTGTTTGTGACCATCAGGTTACTGATATCGTCGTATGATAAATGATATAAAAAAAAATCCTGCAATTCCTTTTCTTGCGTGCAGGGAAAGAGGCGGGGTGGGGGTGGGGAAGGGTATGGGACGGGGGGGGGGGGGGGGGGGGGAGAGGGGAGGGGGTTGTGCTCGTTTTCTAGACAGAGTTGTCCCATTATCATGTGAGTCTTGTCATATGATTGGAGAGTTTAAGTAATTGTACATATTTTTCGAAAATGAATATCTGATTATGTATAACCAGCATACGCTCTCTATGTGTATTGTTCTATATAGGTATTATCTCACAGCCGGGTGTGTTCAAAAGCTGATTAAAACCTTCGAAATTTTCAGTGTTGTTTTGGATAGTTTCCCCGGAAAGTCGGCTTTGTGTATTTTCCCTACGCGACAAGATGTGATTATTTGTTTTATTATCTCTGCTTTGATAACAAAACAAACGTGTAACGTCATGAATAAACAGGATATATGTTGTCCAATTGAATGAGATATTTCAAGTTCTTGATGTTTCTTTCTTTACTTCTCTGTGCATCTCTCTATGTGCCAATCAGTTTCTTTCTTTCTTTCTTTCTTTCTTTCTCTCAGTGTCTGTCTCTCTCTCTCTCTCTGTCTGTCTCTCTCTCTCTCTCTCTCTCTCTCTCTCTCTCTCTCTCTCTCTCTCTCTCTCTCTCTCTCTCTCTTTACAGCAGAATCCATGAAAATCTTGTTCAGAGATGTCCCATCTGATGTTATCTTTGAATTTCTGAATGAGATTAACATTTGATCTAAGATTTTACATAAGAGAGATTTTTAACAGAATTTCCGGTGTGTTTTTAGAAGGTGTGTTTAAAGTGTTGTATGAATGATTTTAAAAAAGTGACTTGTGAGTTGACATCAACACGGTGACAGCCCTGATATGGCTCTTTGCGGTCAGCTGGTTATAAACAACACTACCTCATAATATTTTTTTTCTCTATATCTGTGCGGAGGTATGTTATGGGACTGCGCCGTGTGCACGTGCGTGCGCGCCGCACGCGCAAGCGTGTGTATAAGACGGGATATCATTCGTCTTCATGAGTCTATTCCATTTCACGTATTCTATTACTAAACGGATGCGGTAATGTATGCAAATGTTAGTCATTCATAGAAATACTTGCAGCAGAAAACTGTCAGTTTAACTTTTGAACACAGTATCGAAACGTTCTGAAGATTTGAACCTAAAAAGTATGAACGAATATGTATTTTAGTTTCAAGCTCGGTTTTTACGGAGAGAAACTTTATTTCTTACATCGTTTTATGCGTAACCAAAACACACATACACACACACACACACGCACGCATGCACACGCACACGCGCGCACGCGTACGCACGCACACACACGCAAACGCAAAAAGTCAAGTCCGGACTCCCCATTTAGTGGCGATGAATGAACAAGGGAACTAAATACAGGTTTATCAACTGGAATATCACAAGTTGCTTCCCTTCTCATTCTTTTCCCTGTCGGCGCCATCTCTTCGTTTCCGAATTCCTCTGGTTCATTTGATATATTGTTAAACATCTGCGTGACATAACGTCATCCGATGAGCTGTAGGATCATCAGGCAACCATGCTATTAACAGCATGCAGGAAACAGAAACAACGATTATTGCTTGTGAAGGTGCACTAGCACACTTCATAAATCGCATACACGCAGACAAACGAATGCAGTGATGAAACTTTTAAGTTAACTATGCTGCACGGCAACGAATATAGGAAAAGTCTCATCATACGACCACAGTCGGTAAGCGAATGTTACGATAAACAGATGATGGACAACTCACATTTGCAAATAGAATACAACGTTAAAAAAAACTAGTTGAAGGGAAATCTCGTTTTCGCGAACAAAGTACCCCGGAAAAACAGTTAAAAGACGACTCATTT
>JADBJO010005583.1:88606-118606 GCA_016801955.1 Conus betulinus
TCTCTCTCTCTCCTCTCTCTCTCTCTCTCTCTCTCTCTGTCCTTGTCAGAGTAAATAAAAAGGAGGGCGATAAAATTACTAACAAAAGGAAATGACAGTCAGAGGGAGAGACAGTGTGTGTGTGTGTGTGTGTGTGTGTGTGTGTGTGTGCGTGTGTGTGTGTGTGTGTGTGTGTGTGTGTGTGTGTGTGTGTGTGTGTGAGAGAGAGAGAGAGAGAGAGAGAGAGAGAGGGAGAGACTAAATTGCTATTGACGACTCAATTTCATTTCACTCCCCCAAAAACAGACCAAGGCAGCCATTTCATTTTGTTTTTTTTTTACTTTGATGGATGAAGAAGTGGGGGAAGAAGTATATGTGATTCGGATCGCCAGATCTTGCAGAAGATGAACGAATCCCTCACAAGAGCAGGTTAGCTCACCAAGCACCTTGTGTATGTAACTCATTTTGCTAGCAATCGATCGGCAGGCGCTACTTACCTCTCGGAGTTTATTGACGGGTGCTTATTTGAAGTTGAACATTGAGGATTGGTGATCTTTAGAGCATTGCCTGACAAAAAGCTACACTAGAAATAGTGAAAAGCTGATACAGTCACTTACATTTTACCAAACACGAAATGTATTTTCCATGGCGTTGGAAACTGTAAGAAAAGGCAACAAAATGTCTATTTGCATTCAGTCACAACTCTTTTTGTGATAATGATGATAATAATTATAATGAATACTTATATAGCGCCTATTCTCGGCTAGAGACGAAGCTCTAAGCGCTTTACAATCCACACTCGTTTACGCAACGGGCTGCCTACCTGGGTAGTGCCGACAGAAGAGCTGCCAGCTGGCGCTTCATTCAGTCGTTTCCCGTGTCATCCAGTCAGTATCGTCCAATATCGTTCACTCAGTTTCCTTACCACCTTCATTCTTTTCATTTCTCACGCAGGGTGCATGCTGTGTGTAACGTGTCATCCATACCAACGGCCAAACTGGTCTTCTCTTCCGGAAGTTGGTGATGGGATTGTGCAAGATGTTATGCATGCGTTCACACACGGAACCTCGGTTTATAGTCTCATTCGAAGGACTGTATGGGGAATGGAGTCAGAACCAATGTTAACTCCGAGGGAAAAATCCCCCTGTACCGAAACGGCCCGGCGGAGATTCGAACCGGCGACCCCAGGATCACGAGTCCGGCGCTCTACCAACTAAGCTGTTTATGATGTTTTTTACACTCTTCAGTGCAGAAGGTTTTCTTCCGAGTCGTTAGGATTGTTGGGGGCTGTTTCGGTACACATAGCTGCTCCGTCTTCTAGGTATTCCGTGCTGGTAACTCACTCTTTCCTGCTTCACCTTTTCAAAATACTATTTCTCTTTGTCTGTTGCTGCTGTCGTCTACTGTCAGTTTCATCCCCCCCCCCATCCATTCCCTCCCCCCCCCCCCCCCCCTTAAAACACACACACATTTAAAGACTGTTTCCTGTCTCAATGCTGAGAACTCTTTTTGCAATTTTTACTGATAGGAATTTATGGCATTTTGTAATGCAATCTGGCGGTGACTTTCTCTCTCTCTCTCTCTGTCTCTTTTTCTCTCTGTCTGTCTCTGTCTCTCTCTCTGTTTTCTCTCTCTCTCTCTCTCTCTCTCTCTCTCTCTCTCTGTCTGTCTGTCGTCTGCTCGTTCTGTCAGTCAGTCAGTCTGTCTGTCTGTTTGTCTGTCTGTCTGTCCTCCGTCTCTCTCTCCTCTCTCTCTCTCTCTCTCTCTCTCTCTCTCTCTGTGGTTTCTCTTAAACTTCCAGCCACTGAAAGTCGTGCACACTGTCAAGAACAGACCCAAGCTTTCGATTCTGCAGTGTCAATTTCCCTGCATGGCTTAACCATGTATTTTTTGTGAGTGGCGTGTAAATGTTCTTTTCATTTATTCTTCACGATTTTTGTTTTCAATCTAGGAGCAGGAAATCAAGGGGAAAAGGGAAGGTCTGGCGCTTGTTGCACAGACTAGCTTTACATGTCGTTAGATGTTAGTATCTACCATGTTATCTATTGGTGTGTGTGTGTGTGTGTGTGGTGTGTGTGGTGTGTGTGTGTGTATGTGTGTGTGTGTGTGTGTGTGTGTGTGTGTGTGTGTGTGTGTGTGTGTGTGTGTTGTTTTTTTCTTCGGTATATAATCTTTTTATGATATGATCTGTTCATGGCGTGGCATATTGTGTATAATCTGCACAGCTGTGAAAAGGCCCTTTGCACTCAGCTGGGGCTTTGGGAAACACACACACACACACACACACACACACACACACACACACACACACACACACACACACACACACACAGAAGAGAGAGAGAGAGAGAGAGAGAGAGAGAGAGAGAGAGAGGAGAGAGAGAGAGAGAGGAGAGAGAAAGGCAGGGTCGAAAGCGTTTCTTTGTTGTGTCCTTTGCTCTCGCTTCGTTTCTTTGGCGACTCTAGCGTTTCAGTTTGTTTTCTCAATTGACTCTCTCTCTCTCTCTCTCTCTCTCTCTCTCTCTCTCTCTCTCTCTCTCTCTCTCTCTCTCTCTCTCTCTCTCTCTCTCTCTCTCTCTCTCTCTCTCTCTCTCTCTCTCTCTCATTCTCTCTCTCTCCTTCTCCATTCACACCTTTCTCTCTCGTTTCGGGATTTCTTTCGAAACTTTCGCAATGATTTAGCTCACACTCGATTGAAATTCTTGTGAGATCCTTATGGTTCAAACAGCCACGCTTTTTTTTTTTTTTTTTTTTTTCCAAAATGTTATATCTCTTTGTGCTCTTCGAATAGGGCTTTCGGTACTCCAGGTTGGTTTAGACTTAAGGTGCCTGGTTGACTGATTGAGAAGGCCAGCAAACTCGCAGTCAGACGATGAGCAAAATCCTACTGCGATGGCTAATACTAAGGGTTAAAGCGTCGAGGAGCATGGGCAACCTTTGGTATCATTGATTCAGTGACGTGACTCGCTCCTGTTGGAGCAGTCGACTTTTTGTTTTTCGGTGAAGTGAAGTTACTCTTTCTGAGTCAACCCAAATGCTTTCATTTAGGTGGAGGGGGTGTGACAGACATGTAACATTTGTCTTCCGGGGCATCAGAAATAATAATGAAAAAAAGGATCGAGTAGCTCGGTTTGCTTTTGAAAAAATGTAATTCGAAGGTTTGCTGTTCCAGTTGGGGAGAATGTCTACAGAATTCTGCGAGTCGTTTATGTGTATGAATGAATTAGACACCAACACCATTCCGTCTTCTAACCAGAATCGAAATTACTCCGTTCTGTAAACAGCACTGATAACACACCCATCCTGTTAAAAGCACCGAGATCATCCCGTCACTTAAAGGGCATATAAACATTGTTCCCCATACACGGTTGACATCACTCTATCATGTGAAGAGAATTGATATGACTCTATCATGGAAATAGCACTCATATCACTCCGTCCTGTTAACATCATTCCAGTATGTAAATGGAAATGAAATTGATGCTGAGCATATTGAGGATGTTGAACCGGTGCCATCATGTCAACAGAATGGATGTGATGCTGAGCACATTGAGCACAATTCATTACTCCATCATGTAAAGGGGGCGGAGGTTGCTCCATCCTGTAAACAGGCCCTAACATCATTCCGTCATGTAAACAGAATTGGTATTACTGCATCCTGCAGAGAGCGCTGACCATTATTCCAGTATGTAAACAGCACTGATGTTATTCCAAGCTATAAATATCGCTGACATCAGTCCTTCAGGCAAACAGCACTGATATCATTCCGATCTACAAGTATCGCTCACAATATTCCATCATCTAAACAGCACTGATTTCATTCCATCATCTAAGCAGCACTCATTCAGTTCCATCATGTAAACAGCGCTGACATTATTCCATTATCTAACAGCACTGATATCACTTCATCCAGTATGTAGCCATGAAACGATTCCATCATGTACACAATACTGACATTACTCAGTCGTGTAAATACCTTTGACATCATTCCATTCTGTAATCAGCACTTGACATTTCTCCATCCTGTACGTAAGGATGACATAATTATGTCATCATGTAACCAGTACTGATATTTTTCCATCTGCATGTGGTGATTATTTCACTATGTAAACATCACTGATATTACTCCATCTTGCAAGTAGCGATGAAATCATTTGATCAATTTGGTTTTGATTCGTTTTTCATGTATTTTTGCTCTCTGTATTATGGATTAATTCGACCATGTACTATGAAGACTGCGCTTTGGAAAATATGATCCATTTTGTAAATATGTATCTGTGTATGTGGGAAGAAAATCAAAAAGAAACTTTAAGAATATTTCTTCATGTAAACACACTGATATTACTCTATCCTGTAAACAGAGCTAACACCATTTCATCATGTAAACATCACTAACATTACTCCATCCTGCACAGGTATTATTCTATTATGTAAACAGCATTGACATCATTCCATTATGTAAACAGTACTGACATGACTCTATCCTGACAACGGCACCGGCCGTTAGATAATCATGTAAACAGCACTGATATCACTCCATCATGTAAGCAGCACTGATATTACTCCATGCAGTAAAATGCACTGACATCATTCCATCGTATAAGCATTACTGATATGGTTCCATGTTGTAGACACCGATGAAATTGTTCCATCACGTAAACATCGTCGATATTTTTTCCCATCCGGTAAACAGGACTGATATCATTCCATCATGTAAACAGCACTGACATGACTCCGCCATGTAAACACCACTGATATTACTCCATGTAAACTGCGCTGACATCATTCCGCCATGTAAACACTACTGATATTGCTCCATTATGTAAACAGCGCTGTAATCACTCCGCCATGTAAACACTACTGATATCACTCCATTATGTAAACAGCGCTAACATCGTTCCGCTATGTAAACATCACTGATCTTACTCCACCATGTAAACAGCGCTGATATCACTCCGCCATGTAAACAGCACTGATATTACTCCATCATGTAAAAAGCACTGCCATCATTCCACCATGTTGACATCTCTGATATTGCTCCATTTTGTAAACAGCGCTGGCATTACTCCGCCATGTAAACACCATTGATATTACTGCATTATGTAAACAGCGCTGACATCACTCCGCAATGTAAACAGTACTGATATCATTCCATCATGCAAACATCGATGACATCATTCCGCCATGTAAACAGCACTGATATTACTCCATCATGTAAACAGCATGGATATTACTCCATTATGTAAACAGCGCTGATATTACTCCATTATGTAAACAGCACTGACATCATTCCGCCAGGTGGGGTAAACAGCACTGATATTACTCCATCATGTAAACAGCATGGATATTACTCCATTATGTAAACACCACTGATATTACTCCATTATGTAAACAGTACTGATATCACTCCATCATGTAAAACAGCGCGGACATCATTCCGCCATGTAAACAGCACGACATTACTCCATTATGTAAACAGCGCTGACAACATTCCGCCATGTAAACAGCTCTGATATTACTCCCATCATGAAAACAGCACTGATTTTACTGTTTCCTGTAAAAACAACGCAGAAAAATATTTCATTATGTAAACAGCAAATATATTATTAGTCTATCCTGTAAGTAGCGCTGGCAGCATTCCATCGTGTAAACAGCACTGCTATTAATTCATCATGTAAACAGCACTGATATTAATCCATCATGTAAACAGAACTGATATCACTTCATCACGTATGTATCGGTGACATCATCCCGTTAGGTACAGAACTCTGCGAATCGTTTACGTCTATGAATGGAAAGGGACACTAACACCACCATCCCCCCCCCCCCCCCCCCCCCCCCCCCCCCTCTTTTTTGTGGCATCAGTTGTCGCATCAATGGAGCACCTAAGGCGGTCATTTTTTTGTTCCTTTTTTTTTTTTTGTGTTCCTTTTCCTTTCTTTTTTTTTCCGAAGGTCGAAATCCACCTCTTCATGTTTTGGTGCTTCACACCGTCCTCTTCATCTGCCAAAAAAATAAATAAATATATAAAACAAAACAAAACAAAACAAAAAAAAAAAAAGGGGGGGGGGGGGGGGGCAAAACCAAACAAAGCAATTTTCAGCTACTAGCTTATTCATTACTTTGTTTTCCTTTTTCCCCTCTCCAACCAGTTCCTTACACACCATGCAAACTCTGTATGTTTCCTTACAAATGGACATAGTTTCGCCGATTTTAGTGTTTTGGCGTTTGATACAAAGTGTCTGGGTTTGTAAATGTTCTAATGGGTGGTGTACTGGCACTCTCACACTGATCATGTGCTGTTTATACAAAGAGAACAACATAAAAAAAGACTTAAATGCTTGATTATGTTCCATTTTTCCAGATTCCAACACCATTCCCCCTCGTAAACAGCACCGATGTTGCTCCATCCGTCATACTTCCGTCATGTAAACAGCACTGACGTTACTCCATCCGTCATGATTCCGTCATGTAAACAGCACTGATGTTACTCCATCCGTCATGATTCGTCATGTAAACAGCACTGATGTTACTCCCATCCTCATTATTCCGTCATGTAAACAGCACTGATGTTACTCCATCCGTCATACTTTCCGTCATGTAAACAGCACTGATGTTACTCCATCCATGATCCGTCATGTAAATCCTGATGTTACCCCACCCTCATGATTCCGTCATGTAAACAGCACCGCTGTTACTCCATCCGTCATGATTCCGTCATGTAAACAGCACTGATTTTACTCCATCCATCATGATTCCGTCATGTAAACAGCTGATGTTACTCCATCCGTCATGATTCCGTCATGTAAACAGCACTGATGTTGCTCCATCCGTCGATAAATCCGTCATGTAAAACGGCTCTGACGTTACACCTTAATGTAAAACAGGGCTGAAAATATTCCGACATGTAACAGCACTTCTATTTCTCCATCCTGTAGTAGCGCTGACGTCATTCCATTATGTAAACAGCACTGATATTGTTTCCCCCCGACAACGGCACCGGCCGTCAGATTATCATGTAAACTGCATCCTCCCCGTAACGTGTGTGTGTGTGTGTGTGTGGGGGGGGGGGGGGGGGGGGGGGGGGGGATGTTCGATCATGTAAGCAAGCAGGAACGGTGATTTGCAGGAAGCTGCACGAGCACGCTCCCATGTTGACCCTGCGGGCCGGAAGATGCGCGGTTCGTATGCGCACTGGCGGCATTGTCAGGGGTGGTAATCAAGCAAGCTAAACAGCACAAAGGCTGACGGTTTGAGTTTCGTGTCGAATCTGTTGGCGAGAGTGTCAACAATGAGTGGCTTCAGGAGGCAGGCGGTCGGTGAGAGAGGGAGGGTGGTGCAGGGTGGATTGGGATGGTGAGGGGGGGTGGTGGGTGTGGGGGTGGAGGTTATCGTAGGTGGCCTACTTTTCCTCCCTTCCTCGTCTCCCTGACGCCCCCCCCCCCCCTCCCCCTCCCCCTTACACTTTGAGGGAATTACTCCTGCCGCCCCCCCCCCCCCCCCCCCCCCCCACCCCCGCCCATTTTCCTTCCTCCTCCTTCGCACATCCATCTTTATCCGTCTGTCTTCTCTCTTTTCGTCTCTTCATCTCTGTCTCTGTCTCTGTCTCTCTCTGTCTGTCTCTGTCTCTGTTTGGTGTGTGTGTGTGTATGTGTGTGTGTCTGTCTCTGTCTGCTCTCTCTCTCTCTCTCTCTCTCTCTCTCTCTCTCTCTCTCTCTCTCTCTCTCTCTCTCTCTCTTCGTGACCTTAGAGTGAATTCATAAAACATGTTCACAAACAATTCCTCTATCAGCAAGAAACACAGATGCTCCTTTCGATCTAACTATATTTATTTTTGATGCAGAAATTTCGCAGTGCACATTCGCATTGTTTCGTTTTTTCCATGACATGTATGCAGTTGTTGTTGTTGTTTTCTTTCATGTTGTACTATGACAACAGATGCTTTTTTCTTGTACGCCTTCAGTATGGGCCAGTTTTCCTGATCCGATTAAGTTTTTGCATTTGTATTCTCTCCTTCTCTGTCTGTCTGTCTCCCTGCACACACACGTAATTTCGGTACTCTCATCCACAGAATATGCTAATGTCCACCAGTTAACAGTTCTGAAAAGGTTCTTACCACAGAAAGATTCCAGTGGCAACAGACAGGGACAAAGGAGCCCAGACCTGTGTCTGCGACGCAGTACCGGCAAAACTGCACTCTGCATTATGAGAAAGATTGTTGGTCGTCAGAATCCAGTGTTTTTTCTTTTGTTGTTCCATCGTCTGCGCTGCTCAGCGGCATTGCACCCTCGCCGCTCATTCCGACCCCCCCCCCCCCCCCCCCCCCCCCCACACACACACACACACACACTCACACCCCTCATTCACAGCCACAGCCCGGCACTGGCAATCCATAGGGTGCAGTCAGTGTCAAGTCGTCAAGAAGCAACCCACTGGAGGAGACACTGCACACCGCTGCCGAGTCACTTTCATGGTGTTCAGTGGTGCGAGTCCAGTGTTTATATTCTCTATTGGTCAAGTGATCTAGCAACGCTGATCACTTCCTTTGTCTGTGGGTCTTAAGGAATGTTTCGATGATACAATTACCTTCATAGTTCGTGCGTTTTTTGTGGCTGCATTTAAATATCGGCATGCGGAGCTAAGACTAGTTTACAATCATAGCCAGGTAATGTTTATCTTCCCTCAAACATGGCCACCGATGCTGCGTGTAAAACAGTACAAACATCATTATCGTGGAAACAGTACGAAAACCGTTGGTACCAAATCGTTCTGTCCACAGCATGGGTATCGATTTTCATTAGTTCTGCGATACTGACACGATTCCACTACACCTGCAACATTGACACGATTCCATTATGGCAGCAACATTGACATGATTCCATAATGCCTGCAACATTGACACGATCCATTATGCCAGCAAACATTGACACGATCTCATTATGCCAGCAACCATGGTATGATTTCAATATGCCAACAGCAGTGGTAGCATTCCATTCATTAGTTTCCGAAGGGAGGCGATCGCCTGCCCGCGCTCCTGTATTGACCGTGTCGCCAGGAAGACGTGCTCATAACATTGTGTGCTGCGGCAGGCCTGGTATCGCCCGGAGGGCCATCGGGACAGCTGACCAGATCCATTTTCCAGGTGAAGTGTTCATGCTGACCCAATGTTTGTCTAGCACAGATAAAGCAAGGGCTTCCGCCCAGTGTTTGTCTAGCACAGATAAAGCAAGGGCTTCCGCCCAGTGTTTGTCTAGCACAGATAAAGCAAGGGCTTCCGCCCAGTGTTTGTCTAGCACAGATAAAGCAAGGGCTTCCGCCCCCAGTGTTTGTCTAGCACAGATAAAGCAAGGGCTTCCGCCACTTTCGGCCGCCTGTAGTTGTGGGGTATACTCTAAACACAGACAGACACAGACAGACAAACACACACACACACACACACACACACACACACACACACACACACACACACACACACACACACACGCTCACACACACACACAAACACACACTCACACACACACACACACACACACACACACACACACACACACACACACATAAGCATACGCACGCACTAATGCACAACAGGCACACAAACACACGCGCGGAGCGCACGCGTGTGACCTCGCGCTTACGCGCACACTCACGCACAAAGAGAGAGAGAGAGAGAGAGCGAGAGAGAGAGAGACGGATGGAGGGAGAGGATGGAGGAGAGAGGGGAGGAGAGAGATGAGGAGGGGAGAGGAGAGAGAGAGAGGAGCGGAGAGAGAATATATAATATATATATATATATATATATATATATATATATATATATAGTATGGGAGTATGTATGTATGTATGGATGTATGTATGCATGTATGCATGCATATTCTCTCTTAATTGCTCAGCATCAGATAGGTAGATAGATAGATAGATAGATATAGATATATATGTATGCATATACATATATATAAGAGAGAGAGAGAGGGAGAGACAGAGACAGACAGACAGACAGACAGACAGAGACAAGAGACAAAGACAAACACGGAGAGAACGTGAAAGCGTAGCAGTCTTCTCGTCTAAACTTGAAAAGTTTCCTCTTTCAGAAGCCCCCCCTCCCCCCCCCCCCCCCCCCCCCCCCCCCCCCCCCCCCCCCCCCCACACACACACACACACGCACCTTTTCCCCACCCACCCTTCTCATCTTCCCCTTCCTTCCCTTGCCTTCTTTCTGCCCTCTCCCCCCTACCCACCCATCCCCAATCCACCATTTCCTTCCCCCCTCCCTCCTTCCCTCCCCCACCCCCCACCCTCCGCCCACACTTGTCCCTCAAGAAGACCTAAAACGGTGGGCCAGGCCGGTCCTCATCCCAACGACAGTCAAACACCTTGGACTCTTGCATGCAACTGCACGCGCACCCTTCTCAAGTCAAACAGCTGTGCGGTCCCCCCCTTCCTCCCCTCCCCCCCCCCCCCCCCCCCCCCGGGGCAGGTTCTGGAGGGGGGGGGGGGGTGGGGGGGGGGGGGGGAGCGAGCGGCGAGTGAGCATGTGTCAGGCCCCACTCATCCACAAAGTCAAACAGACCACGGCGGTAGGTTCCCGCGATTATGTTGACTCAACGTTTAGCTGGGGATCGATTCGACATGAAGTCGGCATTGCTTCCAGGCGGAGTTGGTTGGTGGTGGATATGTGTGTGTGTGTGTGTGTGTGTGGTGTGTGTGTGTGTGTGTGTGTGTGTGTGTGTGTGTGGGGGGGGGGGGGGGGGGGGGGGAGTGACGGGGGTGGATGGAAGGGTGGGTGGGTAGGAGAGGGGTGGGTGGGTGACAGTTGGGTGACAAAAAGTGAGAAATGCTGCCTGAAGGGAGGGGTGTGGGGGGGGAGAAGGTGAGGAGGGGGGAAGGAAAGGATAGGGGAGGATAGGGAAAGCGAAAGTTGGTGGAATTTTCTCAGGGACTTCAGTATCTGTTTTCTTGTCTTTCAGCAGAGGAGGCACAAGAGGCGCGTGTGTGTCCCACACGCAACGCTCTCTCTCTCTCTCTCTCTCTCTCTCTCTCTCTCTCTCTCTCTCTCTCTCTCTCTCGCTCTCTCATGTGCAGGCACGGACAGACACGCACGCTTTCACACTCACATGCACATACACGTACGCACAAGCGCGCGCGCACACACACACACAACACACACACACACGCGCGCGCGCGCGCGCGCGCGCGCGCGCGCGCACACACCACACACACACACACACACACACATACACACACACACACACACACACGCACACACACACAGGCACACACACACAGGCACACACACGCACTCACATGCATGCATACCAACATACACACGCACAGTCATGCATATACATACCCACATACAAACTCACAGAGAGAGAGAGAGAGAGAGAGAGAGTTGGAGAGAGAGAGGAGAGAGAGAGAGAGACGAGAGAGAGAGAGAGAGAGAGAGAGAGGAGATCGGACTGTTGGTATTAGAATTTTAGTCAGAGGGGGGCCTTCTACAGGGGTCCTTGAAGGAGGGGGGGGGGGGGGGGGGGGGGGGGTGGGGAGAGAGGAGAGAGAGAGAGAGAGAGAGACAGACAGACAGACAGACAGACAGACAGAGAAGACAGACAGACAGACAGGAGAGAGAGAGAGAGAGAGAGAGAGAGAGAGAGAGTTTATCACAATCTTTCAAGGGAATGTGAGAAAAAGAGATATACTTTTTCTTTTTTAATTGCTGTACCTCTCTGTTGCGCGTTGGCCCTTTTACACAGTTATAGTCGAGGCGTTGATTTGATTAGTAACGTTTTTTTTTCCCTGTATTTCTTTATATCTATTTATTAACTCATTTATGAATCACTGCATTTATCTATTGCTTTTCTTCTCTTTCTGTCTTTTTCATTTGCATTCTCCCTTTTTATAAATTCTAATGTCAGTTATCCTTCTGTAACATCCACCCACCATCTGCACATTAACCTCTCCCTCATCCTCTCTTTCCCTCCCTCTCTTGATGCCGCTAAAAGAATGGAATGAGAGCACATAATATGTGGGGAGGATTGACAAGCACTCACACGTACCGAATTATGCCACAATGCTCTATTTTGGAACATGGGGGAGGGGGAAAAAGAAAGGAAGGAAGAAAGAAGGGAAAGAAAGAAAAAAAAAAAGAAAAAGGCCAGGGAAAAAAGAAAGAAAGAAAAAGAAAAACACATACAGACAAAAAAGACGAACAGAAAGAAAGACAGACAAAAAGAAAGGGAAAAAAATATGAATGAAAGAATGAGCGAATGAAAGGAAGGAAGGAAGGAAGATAGAAAGAAAGGTGGAAAGAAAGAAAGGAAAGGAAACAAGGACAAGAAAGAAAGAAGAAAGAGGAGAAGAAAAGAAAGAAGGAAAGAAAGGAGAAAGAAAGAAAGAAAGAAAGAAAGAAAAAGAAACGAAGAGTAAGATCGAAAGAAAGCGCAATGTTAAAAACGATGTTGATGGAAGTGATTCTGTTGTGATTGAGGAAAATGATGTTCAGTTGTTTTTCAAACGTTTAAATGTGAGAAAGGCAATGGGCCCTGATAATATCTGTGGAAAATTGTTGAAGGTGTGTGCTTCTCAGCTCTCCTATGTTTACAGTCGTTTGTTTACCTGGTCACTTAGAGAATGTATAATTCCTGTTTTATGGAAAAAATGCCACTGTATGTCCTGTTCCCAAAAAAAACGCAACCCAAGCTGTTTAAATGATTACCGACCAGTTGCCCTCAAGACCCGTTTCAGTTCGCATACCAACAGAACAGATCAACAGATGATGCCACACTCACACTTCTCCATCATGCTTTTTCACACCTCGAAAAACCTGCCTCCTTTGTACGCATTCTCTCTTTATTGATTTCTCATCAGCATTCAACACCATACAACCACATCTGATGGCAAAGAAACTCATTAACATAAATGTGGGTAACAAGCTCATTCTTTGGATAATTGATTTTCTTACACAGAGGACACAGTCTGTTCGATATCAAAAGTGTTGTTTCGTCTTCCAGAGTCATTTCAACTGGCGCACGCACCCCAGGGTACTGTTTTATCACCAGTGCTTTTACTCTGTACACAAATGATTGTTCAGGAAGTGATTCAACTTTGTACATTAAATATTCAGATGACTCAGCACTTGTAGATCTTTCCAACTCTGATTCTGTTTACTTCAAGGAGGTTCAAAGATTTGTTGACTGGTGCGATCATAACTATCTTGATCTGAATGTAACAAAAACGAAAGAAATGTTGATTGATTTTTTTAGAAAGAATCCAAAAGCTGTACCACCACTTTTTATCAAAGGTGCTGAAGTAGAACGTGTTGAATCATACAAATATTTAGGAACTTTTATAGATAATAAGCTGAATTTTAAATCCCATGTTGAGTATGTCCACAAAAAATGTCAAACCAGATTATATTGTCTTCGCAAGCTGCGATCATTTCATGTGAATACTGACATTCTTCGGACATTTTATTCATGCTTCTTGGAATCTGTTCTAACTTTCTCATTTATGTGTTGGTATGGTGGGGTGACTGTGAAGAGCAGAAATGCTTGAGAAAGTGGTGAACGTGGGAGGAAAATCGTTGGTGAGAGACAAAAAAAGCTTCTTCAGTCAGGACGAAGATATCGATCGGTTAAATGCAGAAGTGTCAGATTTAAACAAAGTTTTATTCCCCTGTCCATTGATTTCTTGAACCGAGAAGATGTTTAATTGAAATCCAAATTCCTCTATATGAATGTATGTCATATGTGAGAAAATGGGTAATGTGGCTAAATTATTGTTTATTTGCTGTGGTGTGTGTGTGTGTGTGTGTGTGTGTGTGTGTGTGTGTGTGTGTGTGTGTGTTTGTGTGGGCGCGCGCGTGTGTTGTGTGCGCGCGTGGTGTGTGTGTGTGTGTGTGTGTGGTGTGTGTGTGTGTGTGTGTGTGTGTGTGTGTGTGTTATGTGTGTGTCTGTGTGTGCATATTGTGTGTGTTCGTGTGCGTACTATGTGGATATACACATTCATGTCCGCGTTTGCATGTGTGTCTGGTCTTTATCCTTTTCTCTGTTCTGCACTTTTCTGTTCTGTCTCTCTCTCTCTCTCTCTCTCTCTCTCTCTCTCTCTCTCTCTCTCTCTCTCTCTCTCTCTCTCTCTCTCTCTCTCTCACCCCCCCCCCCCCCCTCTCTCTCTCTCTCGCTCTCTCTCTCTCTGTTCGTTTTTTGTTGTTCTTTTTGTCTTCCTTTGTTTCAGGCTCATGGCCATGAGTGTGTATCTGTGTGTTTCACCAGCATTGACAGCAACCACCAGCTGTGTCACCGGTCTTGTAGATAACCCCAGAAAATGGTAACAAAAGAAAAAACCGAAAAAACCCATGCCGTTTGTGAAGTAACGATACGATTTTGAAAGCAAACCACTTTTTTTTTAACTAACACGAAATGTATCACCCCACCTTCCCTCCCTCACAACTCTTCCTCCTCCTAAAAACAAAGAAAGAAAAACAAAAAGAAAGAAAGAAAGAAACAAACAACAAACAAACGAAGGTCACTCATCGAAAGATTAACATCCTGTGTAGCAAAAGACACCATTGTATGGTAAATGGCACCAGTCTTTGTACATTAACACCACCCTTTGCACAAAAAAGAGCACCATTGTTGTGGAAAGAACATCTCCTGTCGTGAAATGTCATCACCCTGTGTAAAAGTACAGCACCCGTTTGGAATATTGTGCCACAGTTTTGTGAAAGAACCCCACCCTCTCTAAAAGTGCAGAGTCTTTCTGTCAAACGAAACCAACCTCGGCAAAATATTGTCCCTCTTCGTAAAATATCGCCACGCTTATCAAAAAAGAACTCCATCTTTTGTGAAAATAGCAACATTCTTTGTAAAGAACACCACCTTTTTTGTAAAATGATAGCATCCCTTGCAAAAACTACTACCCTGTTTTTTTTTTTTTTTTAATAATCACTCATTTCAAAAGAATATCAGAAATCATCAAATAACACCACCGTTGTGGAATGAAGAAACCTTTTGTGAAATAAGACTTTCATTTGCAAATAAATACTGCCCTTTCTGAAATAATACCACACTTGATGAAAAATTAAAAAAAACAACAAAAAAACACTGCTCTTTTCATAGTAACACGACGGTTTACTAAAGAATGATATTCTTTATAAAGTGATACATCGTAACCAAAAAATAACAATTACTTTTAAAACAACAAAACCTATAGACAAGAATCCCGCTTACAAATAAGGAACTGACAACAAAAACACCCTTTTAAAAAGAAGAAAGGAAAGGAAAGAAAAAAAAAGTCATTTTCATTTTGAAATAACCGGTTTTATGTGTAAAAGAACGCCACACTTTGTAAAGTAGGCAGGTCATTGTGTAGTTACGTCTCTCTCCCTTTAAGCTTCCACCATTTTCTGTAAAATAAGAAATGGACTCTATAAAAAACACTGTCCTTGAACTTAAACTACTGTGGTCACCTCCACTCTCGCCTGACGTGGAACCGTGCCCCGGAACTGGAACGATGTCTGACGGGGGAAGTGACGTTGCGTGTTTCATTCATAGCGCCCAGGAGGCGAACGCTAAACTTGACATGGACCCTGTCGAGACACACAACACACTATCGTGCAAAAAAACTGAGTGTCTGTCGCTAGATTCGGAGCTCAGAACGAAGGAAGCAGAAAGAACACGGTCTCTTTGCTTTTTTCCATGTGCAGAATTCAGCCGCTCGATTCATGATCTGCTCTGTTACGGGTAGACTTTGTTGAAAAAAAACAAAAATGACCTATGTAGAAAAAAAAAAAAAGGATATCCCCCGTCTTGTTGATCAGGTCATTTGCAGAGTCTGGCGCATATAAGCACACAGATTCTGTCTTCTTCTCTATCACTCGTCTCTCTGTCTCCTGTGCCTGTCTGTCTTTGTCTGTCTGTCTGTGTCTGTTTGTCCGTCTGTTCTGTCTGTCTGTCTGTCTGTCTGTCTGTCTGTCTCTCTCTCTCTCTCTCTCTCTCTCTCTCTCTCTCTCTCTCTCTCTCTCTCTCTCTCTCTCTCTCTCTCCTGGTTGACTGATCTTTACACCGGATCTAAAGGACGAAATAACTGATTCAGTGAGTTTTACGTCTCTCTGTCACCTGCAGGCACGTTCGATGTGTGTGTGTGTGTGTGTGTGTGTGTGTGTGTGTGTGTTGGTGTGTTTGTGTGTGTGTTTTTGAGAATGTGTGTGTATGCGTGCGTGTGTACGTGAATGTGTCCGTGTGTATGTGTATGTATGTATGTATGTATGTACGTCCGTATGTATGTATGGTATGTATGTGTATATAATGCGCACTGTAAAGGTTATGCAGTTATCTCTCTGTCTCATTGGTCTGAAAATTCTAACGAAAACGATTATGCGTATTCCCTAAAAAGCACGTACACTCCACCTCCCTACCCTCCCCACACCGCACTCATACAAAACACACTTGCGCACGTACTCATACGAACACAACACGTACACACACACGCGCACGCACACGCACACACGCACGCACGCACGCACACACACACAACACATACATGCGCAGTTATATGCACAAACATACGTATAAACATGAACATATAGAAAGCATGCAAGAGAGGGAGAGAGAGGAGGGGGGGGGGGGGGGGGAGAGAGAGAGAGAGAAGAGAGAGAGAGAGACAGAGAGAGTCACACACGCACAGTCTCGCGCGCGCGCACGCACGCATGCACGCACGCACACACGCACGCACTCGCACGCACTCACACCCCCCACTCCCCCCCCCCCCCCCCCACACACACACCCCCACATCCCACACACACACACACGAAGTCGAAGTTTTTTTTCACCTGCCTGTAAAGAAAGGACCAACTTTAGTGACACATTCTACGCGAAGATGTTTCGACCAACAGAGTTCATGCTTGCATATGTGCGCGTGACTGTGTCAGACCTCAGTCTGTGAGATGGAGATGTCCTTTCCTCTTTCCAAACATCAGTCCAGCTAGACGTCTCTTCTCAAGAAGCAGTTCAAATAAGCAGTGAGATTTACAGGCCTATAAACATGAATTACAGTGGGCAAATTATTTGCAGATCCAAGCACGTATATGCTGGTGACGGGACCCTTTTATCAGCACCACTTTCAACTGTAAGCATGCAGTTCGCTCAGGGTATCTTTTCTTGGTTTCTCGGCAAGAGCTCAGAGGTTCGTCATTGGTGGTATTCTCCGTAGTCTAATACCACCACTTATGTGGCAGGGTATGGTACGCATTTTTCCCGTCGTATACACATAGTTGGCTTTGGTGAAGAGTCTTATCCGTGGAGCATGCAGGGGACTTTAGTGTACAGATTTCAAATAAAACTCGCCTGTAATGTAGGTGTCTTTAAAGGAATTGAACCCAGAGTGCTTGAATAAAGATAACTGTGCTTTACCCATGGATCCAATCTTGCCACATTAAACGAAATACTGACGCTTGTGAAATGTGGTTGATTCACTAATTTGTCTTCAATCTCTGTCACGCTTAATTGTCTGTCCACCGATTCGTCGCTGACCGGCCGGCCGCAATTGGTTTCTGTCTGTTATTTTAAAACTTGTAGTCGGTCTACTGATTTGTTTCCGAACACAATTTAGTGGTTAAGTGAACTCTGCCAAATTGTCGCCGGCGATAATTCTGTGGACAACGCATCTCTCCTTGTTCGCTCTTCCTTCCCGGCACTCCGTCACTGAAGAGGAAAATCATTGCAGTCACTGTTGTTCCCAAAGGTCCAACACTGTCGAAAGTCGGCCGACCACCATTCCTTACAGACAATGCAGAGACTTGCCCTATGGAAGATGGAAACAGATGACCATGGTCAGCACCTAGGGGCATCTGGATCGTCGTCCCTGTCCATGCTGGTGATCTTACACTGTTAGTGTCGCTGATTCCTGGCTGAGAGGTTCTGTGCAGGTTTCCCATGAGAACATTTATTTGCTGATGTTTACTGCCCCGACTGGCTCCTGTCCAGAGTGAGTTTCCTATTGGTTCAAACAGGGAGACTGGAACCACTCAGTCGGGTTTCATCCATTTAATGCATACGCTGCTGACAGTATGGTTTAAATTTGCTGACCAATACTGCGGGTGTCTGTATCTCTCAGGCCTGGTTGACGCCCGGACACATCCTAAAAGTAAGCGTAGACTACAATCCAGTCAGCAGTTTTGAAACAGAAAGGATCTTTGACATTATCATCCTTACTAATCTGCATTTTTTTTTAAATCTCGTTTTCTGTGGCCTGCTGTCATGGTGACATCAGTTTTGGAGTTGCGCTCCACGTCTATGCTTTTAGCAAGTTCATGGCGCGACTGTCACTGGACAGACATGGTGGCGCCCTCTGCAGGGAGATCCTCACTCACGCTGGCTCTGCGACTGAGCAATTTTGTAAGAAGCGGGATTGGCAGATGATGTTGGCAGTGGTGAAGTTTCTTTCTAGTGGGTTGCCTCATGGCGACTTTCCATTGACTGCTTCCTGTGACTTGCCCGTGCTGGAGCTACAGAGGGAAAAGCAAGAACAATGCTGTGGACAGGGAACCGGAATGAGCGGCGTTGGGGTAATGCCACCGAGGTATCAGAGAAGATGCGACAGCCAAAACAGCCAACCAACCAACCAACCAAACGACGAAACAGTTACTCTGTCAATGTTTTCACCGGGCGCTAATGGCGACGACAGCTGCGAGAGACAGGACCGTATTAATGGAGGTATTGTCATGGGATTTAGCGCGTGTCCATGCCAACAGAGTGTCTGGTTCTGTTATTCTTTTGTTATTCAACATATTAGGGGAAAAATGAAACTTGAATCTTGCTCCATTTTGCAAAAGTGGAGGACACGCGCGGGACACATCTCTTTCCATTCGTTTAGTAAATATGTTGATCGGCGGAATTTTAGGAGCAACAGAGAGACTCCCTTTTCTAGTCTCCTATCTTTGAATATTCACCATGGAAGTAACCTTACCGAGTCCTTACTGTGTAAGTCATTAAATTCACTTCGAGAAAACATTTCAGTTCCCCCCTTTTTCTGCTTGAAATTTCTTATGGTTTTTCCTCCTCCATTCCTTCTGCTTACATATCACACTCTGCCTTTATTATTGTTTGTTTTTCTTGTAAGTACATCACCCCTGAAGAAAAGCTTTAACATTCGTAGTTACCTCTCACAATAGACCTTCACCAGACTGCCAAGGTTTTATCCCTGTGGCAGGGGCAGGCCGCGCTGAGACTTGTGCTGCCGATACCTGAACAAAACACCACTACCAGGGCCTGTCAACTGCTTGATCGTTGCCTCTGTCTCTGCCAGCGAAAGTTTTGAGTTGCCCGTTTTGTTGGTGGTTGATAGTGCCGGCAATCGAAGAAGACGTAGTTTTATTTGGATGCATCGATTCTGGGTGCAACCTATGCTAGCGACATTACCTACCAAAAGGTCTGTGTCGTCTGTCATTCTTAACGTCTTAGATGAAAGTGGTCATCTGACAGGGTCCTGTCGGCACCAGGAGAGTCTTCCAACGAACCCCCCCCCCCCCCCCCACACACACACACACACACACACCTTCTAGACAGAGATCAGCATAGCCTGACAATGAACAGGAATCCTTATCGTACAATGCAGAACCAGTCTGCCTGCAAGCAGTTGGTAAATGAAAAAAAAAAACCGTTAGTGCTCTTGGCTGCACTGGTATTGCGACCGCACTGGAAAGTCCCTGGTGTGTGTGCGACCGTGTGTGTGTGTGTGCGTGTGTGTGTGTGTGTGTGTGTGTGTGTGTGCGGGTGTATGTGCGAGCATGTGTATGCGTGCGTGCGTGTGTGTGCGTGCGTGTTGTTGTGTGTGTGTGTGTGTGTGTGTGTGTGTGTGTGTGTTGTTGTTGTTGTTGTTGTTGTGTGCGTCCGTACGTGTGTGTGTGTGTGTGTGTGTGTGTGTGTGTGTGTGTGTGTGTGTGTGTGTGTGTGTGTGGGCGTACGTGCGAGTGTGTGTATGCGTGCGTGCGTGCGTGTGTGTGTGTGTGTATGTGGTCTCATTTTGTCATTGTTTAACAACACTGGTATTGGTATCCCTTTCACTATACCCGTCACACTCGTTCCCTTCCTTGTTGTCCTTCCTTTCAGTACACCATTCCTGAGGACAGACCTTAGAACCCACTGGCTGTCTCCCACAAACACACCACCAAACCGACAGTCCCAGTTTCCCCCCGCGGTGAACAAACATCCAGTGGCGACAGTCAGTCCCACAGGCGATGCGATACAGAGAGAGACGCTCTGCGAGGCCCTGTACTGCTGACAGCCGAACAAAACGCCACCCCTCAGGACCGTCGGCTGCTTGGACCTCGCTCTCTGTCTGCATTGGAGAAGTTGGGAAGTCGCTGTTTTTGTTGTTGGTGATTGATGGCGCCGACAGCTGAAAGAGACAGAGCGTTGTTGGGCGACGTTGATTCGTGCTGCTCTGGCAACTGAAGACCACCCAGGAGAAGAAACTCGACGCTTTTGATACTAATTACCTACGTAAGATCTTGGGCATCAAACGGTCAGACTTTATACCAAACGAAGACGTCAGGGAGAGGTCCAAACAGCTCCCCGTGTCAACCATAGTCTGCAGACGGCGCCTCCACTGGCTGGGTCATGTCTTTAGATTACCCTCTCTTCAAGACTTGCAAACCAGGCCATTAAATGGACCCCAGCAGGCCAGAGAAAAAGAGGACGAACCAGGATGAGCTTGCGACCGACAGTGGAGACAGACCTCAGACTCGTTGACAGAGGATGGAGTGACACTAGCAAACTGGCTGAGGACCGTGCACAGTGGAGCGCCTTGACTGCCTCATGCGTCGCAAGACGCGGGAGCATCTAAGTGTAAGTCTAAGTAAGTCATGCGACTATGGCCACAAAAGGGGCCGGCTGTTTTTTCAATCAGTCTTAACGTCTTTGAGGACGGCAGTGATCTGACATGGTCTGGTCTACAGTAAAAGAGTCTTCCACAGTAAAGACCTCCCCCACTCACTCCATTTTGTAGTCGGTTTAGTACGTTGCTTTTAATCCATCGAGTGTTCTTAGAGAAGGATCTGAAGCACTTAATTTTTTGTTAGATATTTTGTTCTGTCATGGTGCTCTGCATTCATTTGTTTAAAACGTTGCATTTCAGTTATATAACTCTCTCTCTCTCTCTCTCTCTCTCTCTCTCTCTCTCTCTCTCTCTCTCTCTCTCTCTCTCTCTCTCTCTCTCATATTTTAAAAACTCAATGGGGCGAATAGCTTCTAAACATTTTTTGTGGACCTAATCACTTAAGAAAGGATTGACACTAACCTGAACAGAAAGATACCACGGAATAACAGGCAAGTGGAACGTCGGGCAGAACGAGCAGAACGAAGCGTGCAATTGGTACACCACGGCGTCCAGCTTCTAATAAAATAACTGACAGTTGCGAAGCAGGTTTGCAGAAAGCCGACAATTAGGCACCTGGTAATTGGTGCGCTGGTGGCGATTATGATTGGTTGTGGAGATTAGTGTTGTAATTCCTGATTAAGACGGGTAATTTTCCGGTCATGATTGGGTGGATAGAGCAGACAGGATGGGATATTCATTGCACAAATTTGCGCCAAGATTATGCCTCGGATAATTTGTTTTGGTCGCTTTGTTATTTTTATCATTTTAAGACAGTACAGGTACGGTGTTTTTGTTGTTTTACACAAACATGCAGGCGCACGTGCGCATGCACGCAATACACACACATACATACACGCTCACATACAGGTAGGCATGCATGCGCGCGCAGGTGCGCGCGTGCACACACACACACACACACACACACACACACACACACACACACACACACACACATACACATACGCACACACACGCACACACAGACATACACACACACACACACACACACACACACACACACACAACACACACACACACTCACACACACAAACGCAAACACACACACACACACACACATACACACACACATGCACACACACATATACGCACACACACACACACACACACACACACACACACACACACCGCGCGCGCGCGCACAGTAAACTACTAATATTGAGAATACTTATAAGGTTCGTCCAAAAGACATGGAGTTTTCTACCAGTTACTATGGGGTGTTCTCAAAGAAGAAACAATTCTGTGCTGATAACGACATTTCTTTTACACTCATTCGCTTATTTCAGGGGTTACAAAGCATGTTCTTAGAACGTTGGAATTTCTATGACGCAAGGCATAAACGCTTTACAGAAGACTCCAGGAAGACTCTCTTCAGATATCTTTCATCAGAAGTGAGCATTTAAAAGCGATGGAATTAGTTTTTATTTGATCCGAGAATTTGCGGAAAATGTATCTGATTCAAAGTTGTTTGCAGCGTATTTGGAACTCTCTCTCTCTCTCTCTCTCTCTCCTCTCTCTCTCTCTCTCTCTCTCTCTCGCTCTCTCTCTCTCTCCTCTCTCTCTCTCCCTCTCTCTCTCTCTCTCTCTGTGCTTGTCTGTCTGCCTATCCCCCCCCTTCTCTCTCTCTTTCACCCACCCTGTGTCTCTGTCTCTGTGCCTCTGTCTGTCTGTCCTTCTGTCTCTGTCTCTGTCCCCCTCTCCCTCTCTCACCCCCCCTGTCTCTCTCTCTCTCCCTCTCTCTTGCCCGCCTTATTACCGGGAAGGGGTGGGGATGAGGGGGGGGGGGGGGGGGGGGGGGGAGGGGGTGTGGGTGAGGTGAGAGGCTTTTTTCATTGTTCAGCGTTGTGTAAAGAACACCAAAATGCATGATCGATCTTCCTCACGGCCTTTGCAGGATTACGGGCACGGAAAACATTCTCATCTGTTCAACAGCTCAACAAAAACTTGACTGCTGCCTTAATTGATCGGTTCTTCTCGTGTTAACTATGCTGTCTGCCTGCCTGCCTGCCTGCCTGCCTGTCTGATTGTCTGTCTGTCTGTCTGTCTGTCTCTCTCTCTCTCTCTCTCTCTCTCCTCTCTCTCTCTCTCTCTCCATTTCTCAATCCTTCTCTCTCTGTCTCTCTTTGTCTCTGTCTCCGTCTGTCTGTCTCTCTTATCATCATCATCATCATCATCATCAGCAGCAGCAGCAGCATAATCATCGTCATTATTAAAGCAACTGTTGTTTATAATTTTTTAAATGTTGTTCTTGTGGTAATAATATTGCCGCAATTGTTCTTGTTGTCGTTCTTCCTCTCCTCCTCCTCCTTTTCTTGAGGAGAGAGAGAGAGAGAGAGAGAGAGAGAGAGAGAGAGAGCATTGTTAAATCGATGTCGGGAGTAAAGAAGAATCGTTAATCTTATTAATTGTTTTAGAGTGCTGATTCGCAATTACGTGCGTTAGCGTCATATGAGCTGAATTAATCAGCGCAGGATAAACCTTTTTTTTCTTTTAATGAATCATCAGTAATGCATTTGTAGAAGCATTGAAAATGACAGTCCAATAAACTTGAAAGAAAGGAAGAAACAAAGCGGGAAACGAAGAAAGACAATGCGTTTTCAAAGATGGAGGACAGTCACTGAAAATGGAATGGCTGATATTCCTTCCTTTACTGGTTACTACTCAGGTCCCGAATTTTGACAGCTATTGTTTTAGTCCATTCCACCCCCACCACCCCACCACCCACTCCCTCTCTCTCTCTCTCTTTCCTCTTCTTGTCCCCCCTCCGCTTCACAGAGCTAAGCGTATGTGGCTTTACTGATGTGCTGGGTGTTTCTTGATGAAGGGTGTCGAAGGAAGCTGTTCAGTCTGAAGAAACCTGAAACATCACCAGCCTGCCGTCCATGTTTGTGAGGAGTGCCTCAGTGACAGAAAGGGTGGCTGTGTGAAGTACTGTGATCGACTCTCTCAGCTGACAGGTGGTGGCGTCAAGCTGATCGTTGTCCGACGGGTGTTTTCTCTAACTCTCTGTGTTTTTGTCTGTCTGTCTGTGTGTACGCGCATATATCTATTTATATATATAGAATTATAAACAAAGCTAGCTCTTATGCCTTAGATTGTAGAAACTGGGGGGTGATAAGCCTTTCTATCTGCAGTGGTAGATGATTCTTCTGCCTAACTAACAGTATGTGCTTGAGTGGGTGAATGGGGAATAATAAATGCTTCTCAAAATGAACTTTCAGCAAGCTTATAGTCTCCAAAGAGGGAGACCGTCTCCAATGGGGAGAAAAGCTCACTAACATATAACTCCTGGTCAGATATTGGTATTTCGAAACCTGATTGTTTCTCCTCAGTGACCGCGAAAGTGGTAGTTTTGACTTCTCTGCCTTTTCGGTTTTAAGAAGAATGCAATACCAGAAAAAGGCTGGTGTGCAATACCATAGTATGTTTGTTGAGTTTTTTCAAAAAAAAACAACCAAAGGTGCCACCTAAGAAGCAAAAGAAAATCAGGCAGGAGCAAAACAAGCTGCATTTTCTTGTGAAAAGTAGAAAATATAAAAAGATAACCTCTTAAGACACAAGTGCTGATGGCCAGTTCTTGGAATGAATCCACAAGGGACTAAATTACAATAAACTAATAAATTCCGAGGATAAGTACCGAGTACCATTCCAGCAACTTACAGAGCAGCTTGGTGTTGCAATGACGTTCTTCCTCTCCTCCTCCTCCTATAATTCAATATTTCTTGCAGTCATGCAACACCAAGCTGCTCTGTAAGTTGCTGGAATGGTGCTCGGTACTTATCCTTGGAAGTTATTATTTATATATATATATATATATATATATATATATATATATATATATATATATATACATATATATATATATATATATATATATATATATATATATATATATATATATATATATATATGTATGTATGTATAGATGTACTTATAAACACACATACAGGCACGTGCATGCACATGCACACACACACACACACACACACACACACACACACACACACACACACACACACACACACACACACACACACACACACAGGTATACGCGCTTATACGTACGTTTATACATATAATCATACGTATACGTGACGATGTATGAAACAGAATATGCTGTTGCATATGTGTAGATAGATAGAAAGACAGACAGACGAGACAGATAATAGACAGATAGCTCAACAGATAGTCAGATAAGTAGACGGATAGATATATATATAGCTAGAGATCTTCACTGACGTAGTTTTCTTCTTCTGGGGTCTTCTTCCCATGCACTCCACTGACGGTGATGCTGCCAGAAGATGTTGTGGAGAGCAGAGTCTCAAGACAACCAAGCAGCCACAATGTCACTCTTGATCTGCTAGACCAAAGCGACTGCTTAAAGTCGTCATGTGATGGGCACGCCCGCTTCAGGTCTGGTGTTGTCATACTACCAGTCGTCCATGGACACTGGTAAGACTGACCACCTCAGGGTTTGCTCTAAAAGTTTGTGATTCGGGCTGCCAGGGCCTACCCACAGCCTGACGGCTGTGTTGGTCATGTTGGCGGGTAGCCGGAGTCGGCTTTGCTGCGATGCGAATGTTTCCACCCACACTCGGTGAGTTGATTTGCCATGACGGTGAAGCAGCGCTTAAACCGGTATCTCACGTTGCCTTTGATACATAACTGTACGATGAGTCATTCTGAGACACTGTGCCAAGCGTCCTCTGTGATCCTCCGTGATCCAGATACTGCAGGTTTGGTAGAGATCTTGTTTTGACCTAAACGACCCGTTGTTGTTGTCGTTGCTGTTGTTGTTGTTGTTTGTTGTCGTTGCTGTTTTTTTGTTGTTGCTGTTGTTGTTGAATGAAACGAAGATGATATTCTTCATCTGATTTGACTCAAGTGTGAGTCATGATAATTCGTATGTTTCAGAGTGGTCTCATAGTTTCAGGACTTCTTGTTTTTGCATGACTTGGATTGGTGCTCAAGAAACCTCTGTATGTATTATGTGACTTCTATGCGTACAAAATCTACAACATCCCTTTTGATTGCAGCAGATATACGCAACTATATACATCAGTCACACACACACATACACTAGTATAAAGATGATGATGATGATGATGATGATGATGATGATGATGATGATGATGATGATAGTAATAATACCACGATCATCAGTATTATCATCATCATGAAAATAAGAAGTACTCATGCTACTACCACAGCTACCCCTACAACAACAACAACAACAACAACAACAACAAAAATAACAATAACAACTAAAACTACTACCACCACTACTACTATCACTACTACTACTACTACTGCTACTACTACTACTACTACTACTACTTCAACGACGACGACACCGCGACCACTACCACAACTATTACTACTAATTCTACACTGCTGCTGCTGCTGCTGCTTGCGATATTTATATAGCAGACGCTTTAGCGACTCACTCATCAAAATCACTTATCAAAAATCACGTCGTGACATACCTACACTCAGCTATGCATTTCTGTATCCTTCACATGCTTACACGGCACACGTACATTACACACAACTAGTCCTAATCTTATTCATACAAACATGCAAGCAACTATTGGTGTGTGTTTTTTTACTATTTATGTGAGAGATATGCTTTTCAATCTGTATTGAATATAGAGAAGGAATAAGACTGTATGAGAGAGAGAGAGAGAGAGAGAGAGAGAGAGAGAGAGAGAGAGAGAGAGAGAGAGAGAGAGCTTGGAAAAGGAAACAGGTTTCAAAAGCTGGGCTCTTGGATTTCAAGACATAAGTTAGGTATGTGGGATTCATGCACACAAACATTTGTTACTGTTTTTTCGTATTGTTATACACACTTATTCAAAAACATAACACAACATAACACACACACACCACACACACACACACACACACACACACACCACACACACACACATATATATATATATATATATATATATATATATATATATATATATATATATTCCACCATTCCAGCAACTTACAGAGCAGCTTGGTGTTGCAAAGACTGCAAGAAACATTCAGTTATAAAACAAAACTTGCTCTTATGTCTTAGAGTGAAGAAATAGGGGGAACATAAGCACTCATATCTGCAGTGGCAGTTAATTCTGCCTAACTAACAGTATGTGCTTGAGAGGGTGAGTGGGGAATAATAAATGCTTCTCAAATGAGTCTTCAGCAAGCTTAGAGTCTCCAAGGAGGAGACTATATATATATATATATATATATTATATATATATATATATATATATATATATATATATATATATATATACATACATCAAATCGAAGCTAAAGAGGGGAAAGAAGGGAGAGAAGTGGGTTTAGAGCAAGGATATGAGGGAACTGGTTTCCAATCGACCTGTTGGGAGGGTGTGTTTTCAGTGAAACAGGGACAGCGCGTTGTCGATCAGATGTCTCCAGGCAAAGGCGGTACTCAGAGTTGATGCAAGCATTGTGGCAAAGATCACGTCGATTCATCTGCAAGCTGTAAACCCACCTGTGGGCATTTCCATTGACGGCTCTTCAGAGAAGAGCAAGAACTTCACAGGGTCAATACAGTGTGGATTGAAGTTTCCATGGCATGTAACCATTAGTGACCAGTGCTCTCTACCCCCCCCCCCCCCCCCCACACACACACACGCACGCATGCACGCACACACGTGTACACACACACACACACACACACACACACACACACATGCACACACACACACACATGCACACACACACACACACACACAACACACACACACACACACAGACATACACACACCACACATACACACACACACACACACACACACACCACACACACACACACACACCACACACACACACACACATGCGTGCACGCACGCACGCACGCACCCACGCATAATATGAACGTTTGTGCGTGTGTGTGTGTGTGTTGTGTGTGTGTGTGTGTGTGTTGAGAGAGAGAGAGAGAGAGAAGAGAGGGAGGGAGGAGGGTGGGTGCAGAGGGTGGTTGCAGGAAATTGTCATTGACACATAATTCATGTATAGTACACAAGCATGCGCATGTGTGTGCGTGTGTGTGTGTGTGTGTGTGTGTGTGTGTGTGTGTGTGTGTGTGTGTGTGTGTGTGTGCGTGTGTGTGTGTGTGCGTGCGTGCCCGTGCGTGTGTGTGTGTGTGTGTGTGTGTGTGTGTGTGTGTGTACATACACGTGCACACGCAGGCACATACACTATTTTGCACCATATGAATGTACATATGGCTATGGTATCATGCGCACCCCCATTTCCAGCAAGAGCCGTCAAACGTTCACAAACCAAATGAGTAGTGAACAAGATCGCTCACATTCTGACCGCAAGTATGGGATCGGGTGTCTACTTTCTCTTCCATTCATGAACCATGTCCATGACCCAACCATTCGTGCTGCTCTCTCCACTCTACGCAATGATCTGTCTTGAACTTAACTGACAGCCTCCAGTGTGTTATTCAGCCTGTATTTTACAGACCCCAGAGCTCTCGCTGTCACCAAGCGATCGTACCCTGGTCTGCCTCAGGCACTTCTTTTACAGACGCTGTGACACAAAGACATTCACGTTTGTGTGTGTGTGTATGTGTGTGTGTGTGTGTGTGTGTGTGTGTGTGTGTGTGTGTGTGAGTGGCTCAGAGGGAGGAGAACTGTGCGAAACTTTGACCTCAACTTTTGTCAGAAGGGTGCTTGAGAAGACTTTTAAAAGCAGAGGGGTTTATCCATTCTGAGGAGTTTGGATTTTTTAGAGCTGTCTGTCTGTCTGTCTGCCTATCTGTCTGTCTGTCTGTCTCTGTCTGTCTGTCTGTCTCTCTCTCTCTCTCTCTCTCTCTCTCTCTCTCTCTCTCTCTTTATGTAGACTATGTGGCTGGATTAGGCATTTCAGAATTAAATGGTAGGCTCTACATGCTACGTATTTAAGGACATTTCAAACAAAACAAAAAACAAGGAAAAATAAATCAGCTTCATAGAAAGCACACATCACTGTTATCACTTACATTATCCCCGAATGATAAATCGTATGTGTGCTGGAATAGACATTTGGAAAGAGGAGCGATAAGCAGTCTAGAAAACCACGAAATTCACCCTAAAGGCTTTTTTGTCCACCTTATACTGTATTCTGTCCGATTTTCTTGGGAACATGCCACCTCTAGAAACAGCGAGGAGTGGTTTCTGTCTGCCAGCATATTAGTGCTGACTTGTTGCCTGACCTCGACTTTGCTCCTGTGTTCCTTGGACGACTTGGAATATGTGGAGCATTATTCTTGAGCGTCTGGGCTGTTTACCTTTTCCTGCTTATGGATTTGGTGTCTCTGTCTATCCCTCGCATTCAGACAGATACTTCCACCGACTTTTTAGAATGCATGCTTTGCTTTGTTTTGTTTTAGCTTCATTAGGAAGCTAACAGTTTCTTTGATCTCCTTATAGCTTTGGTAGAGTCTGCTGTGTTCCATGTCCCAATGTTTTCCTTTGGAATATGTATTTATTTATGTACATATTTATCTATTCATTTATTTACTTACTTATTCATTTTTTTAAGTGTCATCATTTGCTTCTGGTCGTCCACTGATGCAGTCAGTTGATGCTGTCTTAAGATGATAGCCAGCTCTGCTCAAATCTACAGGCAGTGAAAGTCAGCATTTTTATAGTGTGGCTGTTTCCGCATTCTCTAGCTGGGTTGTCTAGTCCTGATAATGAAGTCGTTCCCAAATCAGTACTTCAGGTTACACATATGTCATGCACGTACGCAATGCATTATCCGAAAACATAGTATCATACAACGTATACACTTCAATCACAACAGGCTTAATGGAGATCGTGTTTCAAAATGTTTAATCCATTATCGGTTTACTTTCTTTCTTTATCACTCTATCTATTGATTTATGCATCTATGTATTAATTGATTAGCTTATTGATTTACTTCTAATAAAAGTGAATATGATCTTTTGAATAGAATATGACAAGTGGATCGTCGCTATTGCTTGAGACTGATCATTAAACAGTATTTAATACTAACATTAGAATTTTTAGTTTGTAGACGTATCTGATTTCCATCATCTTCCATCCCTGGCGTGGTCGCTTTGGTGAGATAACCACATGGTTTGATTTGGCGTTC